>JAVQJL010102094.1:0-28600 GCA_036024295.1 Nannoperca obscura
TGTGTGGCATCAACCCCCTGTACACGCCAACCCCCCCCCCCCCCCCCCCCCCCCCCCCCGACAGCCTGACTCACAAACAAACTGACAAAGCATCTGCTGTCTTTTTCCTGCTTACAGAAGGATAAGACGCTGCCCTGTATTGTACCTCTATGCCCGATTTCCTCTTCTCTGTGTTATCTGTGATGTTGAGCAGGTCTCCGAAGCGCTCGTTGGTGATGAACTGGTGGTGCGTCGGGACAATGCCTGTGTGTCGCCTCGACGCTGTGTCAGCCTCTTCCTGTTCCCGCTTCAGCCGCCGCTGCTCCTCTAAGATTTTCTGCCAGGAAACCAGACTGAACTGTTTGTCCCCCCCAGTAATGGATCTCTTCTACTATTTTATTCATGTGACCGGTTCTTTGGTATGTATAATATATGATTGCTTCATTCATAACACAGGACTCTTCACTAAAACATTATCAATGAGGGGAAATTTGTGAAAGTCTGGAATTCACCTCTTTGTCTCCATGACGCCTCCGCAACACTTCATCCTGGCTCTCCCCGTGAACTGGGGACGAGTCTGAAACAGAAACAGAAGCAGGATTACGCTGTGAAGCATTTTCACCTCCAACCCTCAAGGCAAATACAATCTAAGAACAAAACTTTTCAAATATAAAATGATGATATTGCAGTCAACTCCTTAATTCCAATGAACAGAATCATAAAAAATACACAATAAGTACAACCACGCATGCTTTAAATGAACACCGTAATCTCTGCAACACTAAAACAAAAAGCACACACACACATCCAAAAAGCCAGATGTATTCCTGCATGCACATAGGAATGAACACAGGATGATCCAATATGTGTTCATGAAAAAACAAATGCTGGAAAGAAAATATGAAACCTACTGTATCTTGGCCAAAAGAATAAACATGACATCATGGTTTTTACTGACTGACCACGCAGCTTTCTTTAGTTTACTCAAGCTTCGCTTTTATTATATGAGCTAGATATCTTTAGGACTTAATTTGCTGCCCACACCACCATAGATGTTTCATTCTGTGTCCCAGCAAGGGCCACAAGAAACAACTATCAATGTTTCAGGTTTATGTCTGATGCCCAAAGCATAGCTGCTGTTACGTAAAGGAAGTCAATGCAGGGAACATCCTGGCTGGCTAAACCGAACCTTTCATAGTGACAGAATGAAAGATGGCAGATGTAAATTGTTCCCAAAACGGAAAAAATAAAACAGATACAGACAAGTTGAGACATCAATTTGAGAGAGCGTATGCAATGTTATATCAAAATATCCTGCTTAAACATTACAGAGGCGTGCTGGGATTGTAGTTTAAGGTAAGGTTTTCAAAGTCATTGCTTGTGTAAGGGCAAGATTTGACATCTGGTTGAGGAACATACATTTTTTTAAATCTCACACCATTATGATGCAATAAAACACAGATACATGTCTGTATCGATGTAATGCTTATGCAGGCGTTAGCACTCTTGCATACAACTCAAATCTGATGTCACCAGGAGATATATACATTACCAAAAGCTGCCTGAACCTCCTACAGTCACTGAAGTGTTTTGATGCGTTTGTGGAACCATACTCATTCACAGTGAAATGGAAGGGCACCAAACAGCACACTCAGAATGAGATGAAGGCTTCCCTGTCACTTTGTAAACACACCACACAGACTAGAGATGGAGGGTGGCGGTGTTGCTTTGTGGAGAAAAGGGACACAAGGTGAAGAGAGAGTCGAGATATATGAGTGACCACAGAGGGAGGAGAGAGGAGGATGACAGTGGTGAAAGGATGGAAATAGCCACCTCTGCGGTGAGCTGCCAGCGGCTGCAGTAGGTTCCCGTTGGTGTCCAAGCCCTGCCCGTTACTCAGGTGGTCAGTGTTGCTTCCCTCCCCGTTACTCAGCCTCTCCAGGACCTCCAGGGAGGACAGGCGCTGAGGGATCAGAGGTCTGAGCTCAGGAGACAAAGTGGAGGGTCTCTGGGTGTCCATTGTCACCTTGGTGGCTAACAGAGTCCTCCGAGTGTGGTGGGACAGCAGGTTCTTCCGTAACCTGAATGGAGCAGGGCCCATGAGGAAGAGGTTCCCAGGCAGCGTGGTCTTCTTCTCCAGAGGTGGCGGCCTCTCCTGTGTGGTCGTGGCCTGCTGCCTCTCGTGCCTGAGGATGGTGGTGAAGCGGGTGTAGGAGGCTGGGCAGGAGCCTTTGCATTTGCTGGGTTTGAGGAGGAGTTGATGGTTCAGGTGGTGGTGGTGGTGGTGGTGGTGGTCGATATGGTTGTATTGGGGAGGGGATGCTGTAAGCAGTGCAGATGGACTCTTTGATCCACTGTCATTTTGGTCGATCTGTTTTGGGAAACTTTTACTGAAGATCTGCTCAACCTCCGCCTCAGTGTTAGAGGGGGACTCAGTCCTGACATTGTGTCCGTCCTCTGGGGAGGATGCAGCCTCCTCCCCACAACTCTTCCCCTTTGCCTCTACCGGCGCGCAGGCATCTGTCTGATTGGCGTCGGCTACCAAAAGGGACTCTGCTGACACTGCAGACGGCATGTAGAGGTGGACGGAGCTGTGGTTTGGGCTGTGGCCGGAGTGCAGGGTGGGCAGGGAGGAGGAGCGGCTGGGAGCCGAACAGGACCGCTGGATGATCATTTCAAACTCGCTGACCCGTGACGACACTGCATCCCGTGGAATGTTACCCCCGTCATCTGCCTCTGACCTTTCACTCCCATCAGCCTTTGACTTCTCAAAAAGAGAGGCCAGGCTGCGGACGCTGCCGTGGGGGCTACAGCCGGCCGAGCTGGGCACCTTGATGTGATGCATGGTCCTGTACAGGCTGGAAAACTCAGATGCGCTCCTCCTAATTGCAGGGGAAACATTCCTGAGGCCGTCCGCACAGTCGGTGCCACAGCTGGACTTAGAGTCTGAATGTTGCCCAGTCTCACTTTCCTCTGCTCCAGCAAAGTCTGTGTAACCTGGCCCCGTGTACAGATCCTCACAGCTGTGGGCCTTTGGGTGCCTGACAACTTTAGTCCTGCTTTCTTGACTGTCACCACTGGGCGGCAGCAGCTTGGGCTTGAACTTAGATGGCAGGATTTGGGGTATGCAGGCTTTGGCAGCAGATAGAGGCTTCATACTCTTACACTGGTTACCTATTGCATTACTGGCAAGAACCGATCGACTATTTACAGAGGAGCAGGGTGAAATTATATAGCCATTCCCACCTTTATAATCCACTGGCAAGCATGCAGGACAACAGAATAAACAACATATTAGATTACAATGGTCACAGGTTCACACACACTAAAACAGAGTCAGGCACATTTCTAAAGTAAAGATCAAGTTCCATCAAAAGTAGATGAGAAGAGGAAGCAGACTTGATGCATTGTGCATCAAGTAATTGATGACAGTTATACTAACAGCATGGTACTGCAGTGAAGAATTATGCTTTGTAAAAATGGAACAAGGGGCAATTTACTAACAGATTCTTCACCAATATCTCTGTAAACAGCAACATAACAAGTGAAACATAAAGTATTAAAACAGCAATATGCCATGAAATGTTATGTGATGTTGGAGGTCATATAGGAATTTTTAACACTGACTGCAGTATCAGTACAATTTAAAAACAAAAAGAAACCTGCCCAGTAAAATAGGATTCAAAAGATGATATGTCAAAAATGTCTGAGAAATACTTGTGTCATTTCCGGGCTATAGTAGTATACTCATGATAACACTACAGATGGAACTGGGAAATGACACAACACTTTCACATGCTGTGAGACACTTCTGTAGCATGAGTGACCCATCTGTCACATTCATATCTACCAGAAAAAGACACACTGAGGAAGTAAACTAGATTCTATCCACAGCATGTGGCAAGTAAAGACTGAAAAAGCCCACAGGCTCAGTTCTTTAAAACACAAACATTAATACAGAATTTGTTTTTGTTTCGTGATCACAAGACAGAAACACATGATGAGGTGTTTGGTTTCTAGCACTGGGTTGTTTCTTTGGGCATGGGGCTAATGAAGGAGCATGCTAGTCAGTTGACTGGAGTGCCAAATCCATTTACTGAATGGTTCCACAATTTGAATGGGTAAAACAACGACCTTGATATATGTTTGTTCCAAAACTGACTAACATAAATGATCCCTCAAAATATTCCCATTTAGTCAATATATTTTTGTGGAAATAAAATGTAAAAAAACTTTAAATCTGAGTGGTAAGTCTCTATCTGTCGTACATCTTCCCAGATGTAAAGTAATGACATGTAGTGGGTCACACTGTCCCTTCCTTTCTCTTCCTTACATCTCCTCTCCTCCCCCAGCACTTCTCTCCCTGGCCATGTGTGCAGGCATTCCAGCCCCTGACCTCACAGTGACAGCTGACTTCCTCAAACCTACCCACCCTCTGTGTCCCTCCTGTTTATCTCACCCCTGTCTGGTCGGGTTGTTAAGAGCAGAGCTCTGTTTATCTCTCGCTCGTCCCCTCCTTGTCCATCCCCTCTCTTTGGCCTTCCACTCCATTCTGGGGTCTTGCCCTAAGCCTGCCTAGCGACTGGTGGCTCATAACTGGAGCAAGGGGGGGGGGGGGATACCCAAGGTTAACTTCCATTGACTTAACAAAATAGCCTCACTCCCTTCATGAGTTTTCCAAAGCAGATGGCCAGTACGCGTTTGATGAAAACATCCATGGATTCAATAATAAATCAAAAGCTGCTGGGGGAATGAATGCTGCGAGGTGATTGGCCAATGCTGTGAGGTCTGGGAGCAAAGAAAAAAGGTGTGGATTCCAACAGAAGGGTAAACAGAAACACATGTATCCCTGTCTGACACTTTGAATGGTCCGACATCAGTGTCTGTAACTTATTGGTTTGGTCTCAGCAGGAAAGGTCTTTAATGACCTGCTGTACTGTTTAGCCTCCACATCCACATCTATAAACATACACACACCTGACATTTTACTGGCCACATATATAAAGTGGCTGGTATCCTACCTTTAGAGGAAGAGGAGTTGGCCTGGCGCTTGTTTAGGGCCCGTAGACCTTGTAAGGGAATGTCGCCGCCCTCCAGGACACTCTTGTAAACATGGCGGTCGCATTCTGGAGCTCCAGGCTCGCTCGTGGATGATCCACTGTCCTTCTCCACCTCGCTGTGTCCAGACTTGCTCGAGGAGCTAGACAGTGGTGAGAGGAACACAGACAGCTAATTAAACACAGTCGAACTCATTCAGAGGAGTTGTGTTACATGTTTTTATGATAAACAGAGGCACGCAAATTGGGTAATGAGCTGTCATGTGGTTCTTATTTAGCATATATTGAGGTAATTCTTGCCTTTGCAGACTTGTGGGAGACAAAATAATCAGAGACAGAAGAAGCCAAAGTGGAGAAATAAAGTGGAGAATTTGGAGGCTGATGTTGAGAGAAGGCATTGGCTACCACACATATCTCGGCATTCCACGGAGGCCAACAGGACCGATTTCTATAAATATTCTCTGAACATTCCCACATGCCGGATCAGCCGCTGCCATGCACCTGTACAACTCTCAGGTTTACTCTGTTTCACGTGCCGCTCATGTGTTACTCACGTTGCTCATCTATTTGTACAGACAAACATGGTCATTAAAGTGACCCCAGTATCATCTCTGTTAAATATAAACCCTTTTCACTCTTGTTATGTGTCAGAGTTTTACAAGCTTGCACACATGTCTGGATAGGTAACTCGCCTTGTTCACTACCTCAACAAGAAGCTCTTTCATAGCTGTTAGAAAAAAATATGTGCATGGCTGACTGCAGAGAGCCATTAAAGTCATGTTGGTTCTAGGTTACTTACAAGAATTCACATAAATGCTATACAGAAAATCTGTAGTTCAGAGGCCATGCAAGATTTAAGAGCATCTCTTGGGAAGGTTCTGGTGAAATCAACCGTCAGTATGCTGTGACTGTAACTTTTGCAGGTTAACTAATGTTAATTTATTTACCTGTAATGATGAGGAGTTTCTTTAAATGCCAATTACTGAGTATGTGCTATTGCATCAAGATGACAGCTCTTATTGTGAGGTTATACAAAGAATTTGTGATTATTTATATCAATCTTTCATGTATCCAGTTGCTATTATAGCTGTCTTGCATATTTCTATATTATATTTCTCTCTCGTGCACAAACAGTGGATGTCTAATCGAAGCCTGAAAACACACTTTTACTTAGAGGATCATTCATTTATCTAATGACACACTGGCACATGTGGTTTTGCATTTTACAATCAAATGATATCTTTACAAGAACGCAGTTCAAAATGTCTACTATTTCTAACAGACCCTGAAGAAAGAAAACATCCTGCCCTAAACACATGTGCCTCTGGAGGAAGTCACTTTATGACTTGAGGTTTCCTTTTGAAAAGTTTGGGTGAGTGAACTTCCACCACGGCATCATCGGGAGCCTCTTCCTTTCAAAATCTATGGATTTAAATGTTGGATTAGGGATCTCTTTTCAAATGCTTGGCCATGATGACATAATGACTGTAGCAGATGGAAAGTTCTTAGCAGAAATGGAGGGAGAGGTTTATTTTCCCTGGACTGTAGCACGAGACAGTCACCATGGCTCGGTCCTAAATTCCTTACATTTTATTACGCAAACAAAAATAGAAGATGTCAATCTCATCAGACAAAAACAAAAAAGATCAAGGGCTCAGTAGGCTTTGTTTTAGTAACAGCTAGCATAATCCAGCTGCTGCTCATAGTTCTGTACACACACCCATTCAGAAGGAGATAACGGTTTTTAAGTTATGCAGCAGCGGGGTGAGTTCCCTCTATCCCAGTGACATCCAGGTTGATGTCTTTAAATAAATCGCCACATAGCAGCCATGTCTCCATACTTACAACCACCCCCCCCCCTCTAAAAAACACCATCAAATCCAGACAGAGGACACACTGTTCTGGTAGCTTCTTGCCTTATTAACAGGATCTCCTCAGGAAGCAGGAGTCCCCCTGCTGTAGGTGGGCGAGCTCTACAGGGTGGAGAAATCTCTCACTGACATTTATCCCCATAACACGCCTTAAATAATCATCAACATACTGGAAGGAGGAAGCAAGATTTAAAGCCCAAGTACTCAAATAAAAAGGAGGCATGGACTTACTACTGCTGCAGGTCGGAGGCTGTTTCCAGGGGGCTGAAAGAGGGGGCACTCTGCAACAAACCAAACAAAGAAGTCATTGATAGATCCACAGGAAGGTCTCTTCCAGCTAGAACAGAGGCAGGGGCATTAGCTATGGCCAGATTCTCTCTTCTTTTCCTCTCTGTCGTTCACGCGCTGGTCTGGGTTTTGTCTCGAGCAGCCGGGGGTTCTTAGCTTCTCTGGACTGGGCTTGGCATTGAGGACTAAGCGTGTGTTTTGGCCTGCATGCAAGTTGGAGAAAACAAGCGGCAGTGAGGAGAGTGGAGGGAGGGGGGGGGGGCATGGTGGGCGTGCATCGGTCAGGGGGCGCCCATGCAGGGAGGGGGCTGTCACAGGCTCAGCCAATGGGCTGCTGTCTCTCAGTGAAGCTGTCTCTTTTGTCTGGTATTGAGTCACTCTCATTACCAATGGACGAGACCGGGGGACAATTAACCAGCTGGTGGTGCAAGCAGGCCGAATTACACACACACACACACACACACACACATCTATCTGACACACTTAAAGAGTCAAAAAGAGACACAAATGCTTTCTGACTAAATAAAGACTACAGTTATCCATTGAAGAAACAGATAATTATAACAATGTTATAAAGACAAAGAGCAAAAACATAAAGACAGAAAGAGTTAATGTTGAGTGAATGACTGAATAAATGTTTAAAAGGGCTACAAGAGTAAATGTAGTTGGTATTTAGTTGCAGATATTATCTCCAAAACACAGGGGTGGTCATTCAGTGTGGTAGCACCCACTAGCATTTTGAATGGTTTAGAGCCAACTAATTTTAGCCCACTGTTTCTGTTGCTTTCCTCTTTTCGGACGTCACAGCAGGTAAAAATAACAGACGTGACACGGGCACTATGAATAAGAGCGCAAGTGTTGTTTGCAAATACGATTGCACAATCCTCATCCCAGCCAGCCTGGCCCTGCTGTTAATACCACATCCACTTCCCCACGGCGCAGCCAAGCCTCCGCTTCCCACACCTATGACCAGACAAGGAGCATTCTCAGCAGCTCATTTGCCACAACATGCCTTTCCACTTAGTTGCCAGGGCAGGACGATCATTAATAACCTTTCAGAATAAATGCCTATCTTTATAAGAACAGAACATCAGGCTGGCAGGTCAATAGATCTATTTATAAAGCCAAATGTTCCATGTCGACTCTGGGAACACGCCAGTGTCATTGAATAATCTGCAGCTCTTCCTTGCTCCACCACGTCTTGTACCCCCCTCAAATCTGATATCAAGGGGAGAAGATGGTGTCCTCTGACACCTCTGCATAATTGGGCTTATACACACACACACACACACACACACACACACACACACACACACACACACACATCCGTGGAAAGTAAACAGGAAACAAGCATGGAAGGCTTATCTGGACTAAAGGAATCTTAATCAGGTTATTTACAAGATGCCTGATTAGTGTCAGTTTATGTGAACCTTTCTTCATATAAAAGGGTGAAACTGTTCAGATTCAAACTAATCCTACAGCGATATCACTTAACGTCACATTACTCTGAGACAGTTGCATAACTTCTTTTATCCAGCTTATGAAATAAAAGGTGGCAAATAGAGGATAGGGGTAGAGAGCGTAAAAGGGAGATGCTAAAACTGGGTTGACTTATCAGATAAAGACACACATGGAGGATGGAACTATACGTCCTAAAGCATTAACAGTGTGAAATGTCCAAAGCTGTATATGGCCATGAATAAAGGCCTTGGTGAGTCAGTGGAACACCGATGACAACGTTTCTGCAGAATTTCCTGTGCATGTTTCCTAACAGGTGTCCCTCCAGCTACTCAGAGCTCCGGCTCCTGTGTGCCGCTTTCATATTCAAAATAGCAATCATGAGTAGGTCATGGTAACATGAATCTCATTCTTTCCAGCACCTTATTTGTGTTGATATGTACTCATGAAAACAAACAGCTCCCGCATTGTGAAGGGCCCGTTACAGGCATGCATCTCATCTCATCGCCGCTAAATGCTTAAAGGTAAAGGTTAAGTGTATAACAGAGGTTAAATATGACGGCACAATGAGCTGACGGGCTTACGCCGTTGCCTCCTTTAGAATATGTCAGGTGGCAGGGAGAGGCTCTCTGTAACTCAGCGCTGAGACAGTGTGGCAGCAGCCGTCCTGTCAGCATATGCTCTACAGCTGGAGTCACCCTGTCGGTTGTAGGGGGCCAAAATGTTCTTCCTGACCGTAGCCTACGTCTGGCAGTAACTGTCACTGGGTGTGTTTTCAGACTCTTCTTGAACCTAGAACTTGTTAATATTAATCGAGAGGATCATTACAATGATGATGCACAGGTGTCACTCTTACTCAGTGGCTATTAGGTGACTAGAAGTGGCCACTAGCGGACGAGTAATGATGATATGACAGGACAGGATAAAGAAGAAGAAGAAAACATGTAGTCTTGTAGGTTTAGCTAATGTATTACTTACAGTAAGCTAGCTCTTTGTAGGTGTTTGGTTGCCAACTGGCTAATTAGTGGCGTGAAACCACAAGAAAACTGTTGTGGACCAGAGGAATTACATGAAGTGTTAATGCTGTTTTTGTAATACTACTTCATTAGTAGAAGTGGTTCTCCACAGCACTTTGAATGTTATTAATAAGATCAAGAGCAAAGTGGCTAGCTCTTCTTTAACCACAGAGCCCTGTTGTTTTTGCAGACTTCCAGCCATATTGCTCCTCCGGTAATACAGAGTGAGTACTGATATGTCAATCAAACTCCAATGAGCCAGTGTGTCTGGCTGGGCCTTAAGGTCAAATACTGCACATACCAGGTGCAGCTTTAGAAGTGACTTTGACATTAAACAGGAGCCAGTCATCAAGCCGAGCTCATCTGGCAAACATCCAGGCTGCCATGAGAGTCGGCCGCCTCCACCGCTAAAGCTCCTCCACATATACACTAACCTGGAACAGAAGATTCTAGCGCTGCGTCTGGCTGATGCTAGGACATGACCTCATGTTGTACTTACACCTCATATGATCCAGGGTGTGGCGGTGCGGCTCGAACTGACAGAGAGCGAGGAGACCCAACATCTGTTTGTGGGCAGCCAGTGCTACGCTTGTCTGGTGCCAGCTAAGGCCCGAGGCATGGATTTGTCATGACACTGTATACTGCTTTAACATGCCTGCACCCATTTGGATATTTTGGTAAATTTACCATATAGCAGATTGGCAACAATCATTATTTCAAGGGCCTGGGATTATCCTGGAGCCTAATGCTCATGTGGACTGCAGCCTCTCAAAGAGAAGAGTGACTTCTGGATGAATCATCTGGTCCAGGCCTCTGGTATGACATGTATTCTAGTTGGCAGGGTGCACATCAAAATGAACAACAAACAACAAAGTGTCCCTCTTGGGTGTTGAGTTCACAACATGGAAGAACAGGGAGGCTGCAACGAGTAGCAAGCGATCGCAAGAAAACATGATGGTGATAAACTCACAGCCCTATTAAAATGGAATGGGTCCATTATCATGAACACCTGTGCTACAACTGGAGTATAACAAATCCTAATCAATAATCAGTCTTTTTAAATATTAATGATCTAAATTGCACAGGGTAAAGGCCACAGCCAATGTAAGTGCTCAGACCTGTGCTCACTCAGCCTCACAGATACAAATAAATTGCTGAGAGGCACTTTTGAAGACAACAAAAATAGATCTCAGTCGGCTATTTTAGACACAACTGGGGACAAAATCCTTTTAAATTGTAAGGGGTGCTGATGAAGGAAGGAATGTAGCTTCATCAAGTGTTTTGAAAAAAGTTTGCGGCAGATAGGATTGTTGATGTATGTCAGAAAAAACTGAAAATCTTAAGTAAACGAGAGATAATGATGAAGAAATATTGATGCATAAAAGTTGATCAGTAGTCTCATTAATCCACGTTGATGAGACACATGGTAGTACATTTAGTTCAAGAGGAAACAAATGTTCTTCTTACGCATGCTGTCACATAACTTTTTATGTGCAGGATCAATGAAAAAATTATTCAGTACAATATTGCAAGTGAAAGTTGGAGTAGAAACTGGGATGGTCCTTATATACAGACACAGTTTGTTTAGGCATTATTTGAACACGGATGTTATCACATGCAATAAAATACAATATACTGTCACTTTGAAGACAGCGACCACTTACCGCTTTGTCAAACTCCATCTCTGAAAAGAATTTATACCAAGGCTCATTCTCTAAATCTACATCTTCTGGACTTACATCCTGAGTCTAGGGGCATGGCAACAAGAAGAGGAGGAGAAAGACAAAGAGAAGACAGTTCAGACAGCACAGAATATACACGCCAAGGTAATGAACCTATCAGACAATGTTTGTACCCAACACCATAAGTTATCCGCAATTCTGTAGGTGTTCTCAATGAAGAACATATCTACTGACTTTCTTACAAGTAAATTAAAGGACAGGCTCACATTTTTTCAGGTTTGTCTTCAAGGAATAGTTTGATACTTTGAGAATCACAGGAGATGTATGATAAATTAAATAAAATAAATAAAATAAATAAAATAAATAAAATAAATAAATAAATGTATTATACAGACACCACTGCTGTGTCTGAAGCTCACTAATTAACATGTTATATCACGTTTATTACAAAATCATGTTGGTTGCCAGGCAACCAACTGAGACTCCAGCAGCCCAGCAGCAGATAAACACAAGTTCCCCCTTAAGTTAGTGTGCACAGTGAACGATATGTTAAAACTAGTTAGTTTGATTGATATTGATATTTATATTAAAAGTGAGTTGACAATATTAGGTTCATTAGCTACTCTAGCTCAAGTCCCCACTGACCAAAATACTGTCTGAGAAATTTCTGTGGCCAATAACATCACCGTGTTGTCTCTCATGGCCAATTGTCTTTGAACATTTTGCTACGCAATAGCGAAGAGGCTAACAGCTAAAGATAGCCAATGTTACTCACCAAATAACAGCAAGAAGGTATGCAAACTAGTACAAAGCATTATGATTAGGTGATAAATACAACCTTAATCTACAGCTAGTGAACAATAACAGTGACATTGAGTGAAACTGTCAACTACAACATAGGTTCATATAACGGTAGCCTATTAATGGGCAGATTCAATTGTAACGTTTTGACATATTATGTTAGCTTACACTGGCAAACTGTTAATTAGAAGGTGTTAATTAGAAAGTTATCTAACCCTATATATTTTGCTTGCCAGTATAATTAGCTCATCCTCATCCTCCAAGTAATCCCACCTTCTAAATGATGCACCATGCCCACAGCTATTTACATAGGACATTACACCTGCTAAGGGAACTATTTGAACTGGGGCAACCCTTAAAATGTTAGTAGAGTATAAACGCTGACCTAAGTTAGAAACTTTACGTTTGAACTTTCACATAGCTGGTGCAACCCAGTGCAGGAACTGAGACTCACTGCTTCCGGGCAAGTAATAGTCCGGCACATAAAAGTAGGCCTAAGTGTCATTTTTACACTTCGGTTTTTGAATGGATTAAACAAACAAAAATTAAATGTGTCAATCATTGATCTTTAGAGATGCTGAACGGCAGATGTCGTTACCAGACTCGCTTTATCGCCCTGTGCCTAGTCTTTGTGCTAAGCTATGCTAAGTGGCTGATATATATATATATATATATATATATATATATATATATAAGCAAATAATCATATTTGCCAAAATGCCAAACTATTCCTTTAATACTCACAAACATGTACATTAAGAAAGTTAAGGTTGCTGTAATTGTTTCTTCTATTATAAAATCCCTCCACCGCAGCTCAGCAATGAAATAAAAAGAAGGAATTTTGTACAAAAAAGACTTTAACTCACTTGATTTGAAGCCTCATATTTGCCTCTTTAATTTAGGAAGAGCTATCTCTGCGGCCAGTATGGACAGGAGGAACAATTTCAGCCACCAAAAGTTGGTTTAATGTACATATGAGCATGTGCCTTCAAATAGACTGGAAAGAAGACAAGCCTCCCTTTTCAGCAAGTCTTTTACCCAAAAAGTGCTGTTATTTAATGTGAACCACTTATTATTTATTGTTTTCATTTCATTCTATCTAATCAACAGACACATACTGATGGCAACCGACATAACATGCAAAGTCATTCTTTGAGATGTAATATAATCATCTTTAAGATATATATTTTTTTGGAAGGTCTAAAGTAAGTCATTGCCAGCACAACTTTGAGCACCAGAGAGAAAAAAGAACGGACCTTACATAGAAAATGTCCAGCTACAGAACACTGACCCATAATAACTGAGCATGCAAGTGGGAAAACAACACGTCCATTATCTTACAGTGTTCTCAGGATGAACTGGAGCGAACTCTCTCTAATGAGTGTATTTGTTGCCACTGGGATCGGGCCAGATTTTGGCAAACGACATCTACTAGCTTGATTAACTGAGCATCAGACAAACAATAATTATATAACTAACTACTTAATCACAACACTGAACACCTCCATTCCCTATTATATAAGACTTCAGACCTGAGAAATCTAAATGCTAAATGTATGCGCTCTCCTTTGGTAAATATCACAGTAGCACTAGGCAGCAGCTGACAATTATCTATTAGGCCTATATGTAACAAAGCTCATCCTCAAAAGACAGCCCTCAAGGACACTGAATAATGCCGCACCATTTAATTCAGCACAAACTGTTGAGGCTAGAGACGAAAGTAAGGCAACCTAGAGAGCATTACACTTCCTCTCAAGGAAACACACAGGATCCATGTTTTGTGTCTGCGCTGGGCTCCTCTCACACCGAGCGGATTCAGTCCAATAACCTTAAACTGAAGACAGGAAGACAATGGCTATCCCTGTAAGTGATACTCCACTGCTTCCAAGCAGGATAATCTGTCACCGCAACGGAACACCCTTGAGGAATGTGGTGCACATGGCGATTCAGGCTGCACATTCATCGTCGTCCGAGCTGTTAGTGAAGCTGCCTCCCGGTAGCTTAGATACGGAGGTGGTGGGTGGGTGGGGGACAGTTTACACGACATGCACGTAGAAAGAAACACAGAGAGAGAGAAAGAGAGAGAGAGAGAGAGAAAGAGAGAGAGAGACAGACAAAACAGGCTAGCGTACCGTTCTCTCCAGCTTCAGCACCGACGATTTCCCTGGCTCGTACTCAAAGATGCTCTTGGGCTCGGCGCGATACTTCCTGGTGTCGACCTTTTTATCCGGGGGCTCCCACTCGTTTCTGTGGAGAAGGGGGTGTCAGGGAGGGGTGGGGTGTGAGATGGAAGACAGCCAATCCTTATCAAGTGGTCTCCATGGCAACCAGCATAGGCTTTCAATTTAAAAATGACGTCCGCCCTCGTTATCCCTCTCTTTCTCTAATGATGATATGACAGAAAATCTAATTCACAGCTGAGTCTAATCTGTAATTCGATCAGGTAAACAAGATTGTCCTAGTGACAAAAAACAGAGCCCAGCACTTCCTGGGAGAATTTCTTTTTACTGTAATTGGACAGCCAACGCAAAAATTACTGCTCTGAGAAGGACTGCAATAAGACTCTTAAACAACAAACCCAATCTTACATTTAATTTCAACACACACAAACACACTTCTTCGTTTTTAATGAAATTCTTTCTGAGCGCCAAGAACATCAAGCATTTTTTCAAAATGGCCAAAGACGCATTCAGGAACACAGCCCTTCATACAGAACCACTGAGGAAAGAGGAAGGTCAGGCCTCCACATGTCATCTGCAGCTCTACAGTTTATCCTCCATCACCTGTCCTCCTTCATCACTCTATCACTCAATTATCTGGGAACAGATCATCTTGTGTCAGTGCTGACGTGTGTGTGTGTGTGTGTGTGTGTGTGCAAAGGTGAGACTAATCACAGAACTGGAGGACACAGTAGTGTAAGGCACCGCAGACAAAATAACATCAGGAAGGAATAGCTTTTTGCTCTGCTGTGCGCTCATGTTTAGTCACACTTACTAACATATGTATGTAAATAAAGACCAATACAATCTGAATTCTATATAAAGTACAGCTAGTTATATCATTTTCATATCTTGGAATAGTAAACAGCTCCTTTCTCCACTAACAAACATGAATAGTACTGTGCTTTTGTGTTAAATATCAAAGTGAATGCCATAAGGAGGGTGGGAGCAGATGGAGGACACTGACCTTTTGGCAGAGGGTTTGAGGGAGGAGGACCGTGTTGGCACAGGCATCGACCGGCCTCTTGAATCAACCTCGGCGTCACTTTTCGAGCGTGGGACTGCTTTCACTGAAAAGAGGAACATAAATATCAACAGACATCCACAGCAAGATACTCAACTGCGTTAATGCATCACGATGCCTGATATACAGTTTTCTCTTTTCTTTTTAAATTAGGAGTTTTGTACTTGAATAAAAGTCCAAAGCTCACCATCTGTCAAGTAACCAAAGGGGGTGGGACCATCATCTGAAAGAGGGACAGACAACAATTAAAATCATACACAATGTTATCAATCAATGCTCTGTTACTTAAAAAGTAATGAATATAGCACACAGCTAAATAATTCATAAGGCATTAGAAACACTGTGTTTTTGCCCCTGCCTCACACCTTCCATTAGGCAAAACATTACGGCTTCACCAAACACAATCAAAGTGTGTCAAATCAAAGCACTTTACAGGAAACATCACTGAGCTAAAACAGGATCCAGGCATCGATGAGCATCAAGGCTCTGAATAAGTAAAGCATTGTAAAGCAAGAAGGCCATAACTGCCAAATTCAGAGGGATCTCTGCATAAGTTATATATTTTCTGTGAGACATCATTATGTCACAACTACACATGGAGGTAATAATAATAATAATAATAATAATAATAATAATAATAATAATAATAATAATAATAATAGAGACTGCGACACCTACTGTACATGGTGCAACTAGAGAAGAAAAATTAGAATTTAGGCAGCTCTTTCTCTAAAGTTGCTCAACAGACCCAAAACTAAAACCATGAACCAAACTAAACCTTAACCATCTACAACACATGGATGAGTGAAGCTTGTTAGGAGCAGTGCAAAGTCTGAAGGCTGTGTCCTGCCTGAGAGACTCAACCCAGGGCAGAACAGTCCGTAGCTCAGTGCAGGGCTGTAGCAGCATCTAGTGCCTACAATAGTACACTACATCAAAAGACTGCTCATGCTCTCCTCTATGAGCATTCTGTTAAAGAAAGCGTTCACGAATGATGGAATATTTGACAGATCAACCGTCTGACGTTTTTAATATTAGATGATTAGCAGCAAAAAGATTTAAAAAAAGCCATGAGTGTTTGTTACATTTTGTTAAGTGAAAGTAGAATGACACTACAAGGCTTCGTGCATCATCCTTGTCAACATATCAATATCAAGGTATTTTAAAATAACTATGTTTGTACAGGCCTATCTTTTTATACCTAAACATATTTAAATGAAGAGTTAATCCCTATCATTTTGTGATAAACAATAAATGGAAGTTGCAGTATATGTACAATCTTTACAAAGGTTACTGATGTTTAACTTTTAACTGCACAGTAAATATTAAAGGGGTATTCTAGCAATTAAGTATTGCACTTCCAATCCCTCTTATGGTTCAAAACACTGGCTACTACATTTCCTAAAATGCAACTTTCTTTAAGTGATATGGCACCAGTTTGTCTCCAAGCCTTTATCAAGTAAAACCCAATTACATCATCGGGGTTTCTACTAATAAACTGACCTTTATGTGTAAAATCGGTGGACTGCCTCTTTAAAAACTTAAATCTTTTTACATGCCGTATAGAATAGAAAGCCTGTCAATTTATTAAAGAGTGTATATATAATCTAATGTGTTGACATTTGGTAGCTGGGCTGGCCTTTATTTAAATCACAGATTGACTACAGGCCTTTATCACAGCAGACATTTTAACCCGTCATAGTAGGAAAAGCATGGGTGTCACTAATAACATTAACAAGGGCTCTGTTCTATTCAAGCGTCCCGCTGAGTCACGACAGCCAAAATGATCATTACCAGGACCATGAAACTGAAGTAGCTAAATGGAATTCAGCCATCATTCGTTTTATCATTTACACCTGTGCTTTTCCTACTGCAACATGTCCAAATGTCTTCAGTGAAAAAGGCTTATTAAATCCCAAAAGCTTACGGATCTTGAAATGAGGACAGCAAAACTGATTTAGGAAATCTGCACGAAGCCTGCAGTGTATTTAAAACGTATGGATGTAGCACCTCCATGGAATGGAAGAGACGTGGGAAAAGATTAGGTAAATGCCTTTCAAATACTTAGGGCATCTTCAAGGTATGTGGTTTTGTACTTGCCACAGAATGACAGATTAAACTCAGCTGAAGTATTTGAAAGGGCCCAGGATGGCCGCAGACCAGTAAAGCCAACAAGAGTGGAGTCACTACCATCGGATACCTTTTGATTTCATCTGAATGTCATAGCTCTCAGGGAAAATGTAGGTGGGGCGGTAAGGGTTTTCCTCAATAGGCTCTGAGCACAGTGATGGAGAGACAGAGCACAGCGTGACATAACATACAGACACATACAGAACCACACACAGGGCTTGGACACCAACAGTGAAACATGATCAGACAAACAAAACGTGGATATGATGGTTTTGTCTTACCGGGTATTCTGT
The DNA here is from genome assembly GCA_036024295.1 of Nannoperca obscura. Lineage (NCBI taxonomy): Eukaryota > Metazoa > Chordata > Actinopteri > Centrarchiformes > Percichthyidae > Nannoperca > Nannoperca obscura. Next base: position 17,819 of record JAVQJL010102094.1, read on the forward strand.
GTATCTGTTTGAACATCGTCTTGTACCAGTCTTTGGACTTTTCAGTGTTCTGAAATGATGATGAGGGGATTTTAAAATGATATCAAACAAGTGAGGATGGCAGACAAATATTTTAACTTCATGCAGGAGCAGAGCAGCACTGGTGATGTTTTGGCAGGACATTCTGACTTGTCAAACCCAGGTGTCTATTATAACATTAACGATGGCTGCATTCCATTAACATGTGTGTGCCAGAGCCTTAATGGAACAGAGCCATTGCTAATGTTAGTCACACCTGTGCAAGTCCAAAATATCTCAATAAAGTACAGTAATGTGCTTTATACAACTCTTTTACTGTAACATCAAAGACTCATGTATCACATGAACAAAACACTCATTAAACATCTGCAGTGGATTAATAGACAAGTCTTCATTTGACAGAAGGTTTTGTTGCTCACCCGTACAGGCACAATGGGCTTGTTGAGAGGACTGAGGACGGGGGAGTGCAGTGATAGCCGCAGCCTCTTCCAGTCCATATCAGGGACTGGACTGACTGAGTCTCTCCCAGGATCAGGGATTTTGTCCCTTTCTGGGGTTGGGTCTAACAAAAAAGAAACATCAAAAACCTGTAAGCTAGACAGAACTCAAAGTTCACAGCAGCTTTACACCACAGAATGCATTTATTTTGTACCACAGAACAAAGAAGAGTGAGTAAAATTATTATAATATAAATAGAATATCAAGACTTGGGCAAAGACTATGTAGCAACACTTGTTACCAGACAAATATGACAAAATAAATGCATTTCTTGTGCAAAATATATAAAAATACATTGTGTTCTACTTTGGTGCATTTCCTCAAAAATTTTACAACATGGTAAGAATATTGTACTTTGATCTTTTATAATTTTTCATTCTTTTTTAATCATTTCATGGCAGTAAAGGCCTTCAGTGATACAAACTGCTGACCCCATGGTTACCTTTGTAGCACATATGCCGCATGTGACAGAATGAGATGTGTCAGGTGTCAAGAAATTTGAAGAAAGAACTAAATGTAAAATCTTAATCTGCTAAACGTTATATTGCACTGCTCTCTTGTAGGAAACAGGCATGCAATTAAATCTGGTCTGAAATTAGCAATATATAGGGAAAAAAAGAATGTGAATTGCAGAAAAATATGAAGAAAAAAACACAGAACCATGATGTTTGTGTATAGTCTGGTACATTCTTGTTCAACAAGTGAACATTTCCAATATTTTTAACACATTGACACATGAAACATGACTCATTCACTTCAGGAGGCTTGTGGAGAACACATTTAGCCGGCTGTGTCACGGCAGTAGGAGGGTGACAGATGGTTCACTCAGTGAACAAACAATATTGCTCTGTAATAAAACTGGGACTGCTGCTGGCTGAGTCTAAGACGTGAAAAATACATTACACATATCTGTCAGGCGTCACCAAACCCCCGGTGCATACCTTCGAAATGAGAAAGATGCTTTTGCTTCTCTGTTGTGAGACAAAGACAGACAAGGACAGGACAGTGTGATGTGACTAAGCAATGAAGCAAATGTGAGCATGCTGTGAAGCTCGGCTAATAAAACGCCCCACAGACATGTAAAAGCCTGTTCACAACAAACATGAGAGAGATCTTCTTGATACTCGTCATTCCCAACTCACAGCCCGGTGTGCTCACCTCTGTTGTGTTGCAGCAGGACTATGGTGGGGTTAAATGTGCTAGTGCAGGGATAAACAGAGCTGGAAGTCGACGTGATACAGTTCTGAACGTCAGTGTAGGATGGAGCCTGATTTTCTTTTATGCTTTCTGGTGAATTTGCCTGAAAGCAACAGAAAACACACTGTAAAATCCATAACAATTCAAAGGTTGCCCTAGGCATATACCTGAAATTAAATGAAGAGATCAGACAGTTCTCATAATTGTAAATCCACAATGATCCAAACAAAGATCTCTGTGTTAAACGGGGTAGAAGTAAACGTACCTGGCACTGAGTGTTGTTTACAGGAGGTAAATCAGCTGCAATGTTGCTGCCTCCCTCAGCCAGTCCTGCTTTAGAGCTGTCTCCATTAATCTGGTTTGTCCAGCCACCTAAAAAGAGTCCAGAACTCTCTCACTTTGGCAGCCAGTGCAGCAAGAACATAAAAACTCTGGGGGTGATACTAAAGAGTACAGAATTTCAGTGAACCTGAAACACCAAACCAGAAAACCATAACAGCTAATTGCTCATCAAATAAATCTCCATTTCATTCTGCAGGGTGTAAATAGTTTCCTTGGTGGTTTTCATGCACAGAGATGTTAATATGGCCAGGAAAGAAAAAAAAAAAAGATTCTCCTACAATCTTTGTCATCAGAACAAAGTGCCTATTCAGTGAGCTGCAAAGGCTGTTTGTTCCATGGCCTTTATATTCAGGCTCTACAACAATTAAAGCATCTCCACAAAAGCCTTGGCCAGCCTCCAGTCCGGTTCCACTGGGCTCTACGTAACAAACAAGCCCACAGTCAAGGCGCCCCGCTCCAAAGTGCAAGGTGGGCAGGCCGCAACAAAACAGCTCTTTGACACTCACATAAAAATATGAGCAATCGCCCTTCATCAAGACTCCAAGTGTGCCCGGCGAATGAGCATGCACTTCGAAACGTGACCAGTTATGTTACACCGGCAGCAAAACAGAACTCTGAACGGCATGTGAGGATTTTTACATGATGAAATGCTTTTGAAATTACAGCAAGCTTCACACTCTCCGTCCACATTCTACAACCACGTGTCCTCTTTTTCACAGTTACTATTACTGAGCTCTAAATATTTTTTCATCATGTGGAGAGTTGTTATGAAACAGCTGTGGCATTCGCACTGACTTACTTGGGGCTGTGATGACATTTGGCTCTTCGCTGATGCAACCCTCATCGTCTATGTGGATGAGGGTGGCCCTTAGAGTCACAACTCCTTTCCCTTTGCACACTCTGCTGGAGTCCAAATCTGAAAACATTCAAAATGAGTCTCACTGCCACAGCTCCTCGTCGTTCAAGGCATAGCGGTCTTATATCCAGTATTCTCAGAGTGCACTCCTGCTTCAGAGCCTCTGGGAAACCAAGTTATTGCTACTTCATGCCCCAAATGACCAAAATAGAACTGCAACATCAGAACCAGGCCATCAAATTAATATCCTACTGTCCCGTAAAACTAACTGCCATGATCACACCGTCAGAGCCGCAAGTGGAGCAGCTGCAGCTTGTCCTGTGTCTCAACACGGCTTATTAAAGCAGCGCTACATTAAGTGAGTTTTAAAAGCATCCTTCTAAGATTTCTTTGGGAGTATGAGGTGTCCCACAGTTGTAGGCACTGAAAGATTGATGAGGCGGAGGGAAACGTTACCTGCGGCAGGAATCAGGTCAGGAGAGCCTTTCATGGTTGTCAGAGGCGTGATCCTGACAGCGCAGACCATACGAGGACCTGATGGGACTTCAGTACGCACACACACACACACACACTTTTTACATATGGCTAAAAAGTTGCCAGAAAATTCGAATCCGTTTTTCACAAAGTAAACGCAAAACAACCTTATTTAGAAGTAAAAAATGTAGAAACATAGGAATTAAACATATTGACACATTCTGTACCAATAAAAGCTTAAAATGATTATTAGATGCACTACAACTACTTAATGGTACTTCCTGAATTAGGCACACTGAATTATTTGTTGAACTCAGAATGAGATGACTTACTGGGAGATGTGCTTGGTCTTACGCTGCCCCCTTTTGGAGAGGCCTGGAAAAGAAACACAGGGAGGCAAATACTCAACAGTGTTGTCAAGGAAAGGTGCTGATATCTGGGAAGCACACTACACACGTCATCAAACATCAGCCCGCAAATATTAAAAGGTAATCACATGTCACAGGCAGTTGTTGGTAGCACTGTTTTTTAATTCCGAGCTACATGTGGTTTTGAAGTGTTATGTATTCAGCACATCTCTGCTAATATATAGGATCTCTCTAACTAACTCTGTAACTCTGGACCAAGTTTGATAACCAGGCCACCGCTTTGCTGCAGTGTTGGCTTGCAGCATGCAGCACATTTCATTATGGAAGACTGTGAGCACTGAAGCCATATTACACACAGAGACAGTCTCTTCAAAGAGCTGTCTTAGCTCGAGCTCCTACTGTAGAAAAAATGGAGTCACTGCAACCAATAGCTGTAATTGGGAACCACATGCAGCTAATGGAATTGTGGTAGCACTCCTACAGGAATTCCAGACAGGCAGGAAGTAAACTTTCAGTCATGATTAAATCAAGTCACTCCATGAACAGACTCCATATTTTATTAGTAATCAATGACACAGACACATCTTAAACTACATCATTAGTAGAAATGTTATTGCCTTTTTAAAGCCTCTATTGGAGGGGTGTCAAACTCATTTTAGTTCATGGGCCACATGCAGCATAATTTGATCTCAAGTGGGCCGGATCAGTAAAACCACTGCATAATAACCAATAAATAATAACACGTCCCGATCTTTCCCTTTCTTTTATGTAAAGAAGTACGAGTTACAATTTCACAGTTAATGAACGATCCTTTTACAAAACAGAAGATGAACAACCTGAGATGTGTTAAGAAAAATAATTGCAATTTCAACAATATGTCTCAGTTTTTCCACATTCAGTGAGTCTACTGGCTTTACATGTGCATTATAATTTACAAATCAAAGTGGATCTACAAAGGCACAAAACAGGTTTTTTGTGAATACCTGACATATTTCTGTGTCCACATCTCTCCTTTTTAACAAAGACATTAGGTCCCGGCAGCTCCTGCATGAACAGTAGCCTAGCTTAATTTCACGTAGCGTGTAAGTCAGCACGTGAGATCTATAATAACATATCCAACATAGGGCTGGCTACTCGCATGCAGGAGAAGTTAGCCTTCAGGGCTTTGTGCCAGACAGACTTTGTGCCTGCTTCCCTTGTTAGGACAGTGCAAGGACAGAAGGAATAGCAGTGCTTTATATTGAAAAATTGGAATTAATGACTTCTGTATTTTCACACTTTGCAAAGTCATCCAGGTGGGCTGGTTCTGGCCTGTGGGCCGTGAGTTTGCACCTCTGCTCTAGTTTCATATGGCAAAATGTAATATATAAAATGATGTTTCCCTGGTACTATCCAACCATGATAAGTGCTATAAAAACTAATTTCACTGATATTAAAATTCACAGCAAAGCACAGATCAGATGCCAGAACTTACAGTACAATATCACTGTTACTCATGCAGTATTCAGCCGCTATGACTATAAAAGCAAAGAAAACAATCTTATCTAGGATGTCAACAGCTGCTGCATGTGAAATAAATGAGGGAAGGGACTTTTCTGTGGATAATGACTATTTCAGCCATTTCACATTAAATGGTGGCTCTGTTATCAGTTTAAAGTCAGTTAAGGTAAATAAAAAAGGTTAAAAAAAACTGCTAATAATAATTTAATTAATTGAGGGCTTGCCACGTTTATCTCTGACACCTCAAGACTCGCTTTGCGTGCCTTTCATTCTTTTGATTTTGGGAGGAAGTTTGGCCTGTCTCTGACCAATGACATGAATTCTATTTTTTTATCAGTGTTCCCCTTTAAAGACAAGAACATATATTAATCTGAGCTGCATCAGCGGAGCATGCAGAAGCACCAACAAGGCCACCAGAAACGTAGCTGTGAAACACTTCCCTGGGCCTCCCTTTGTGCTCTGCCAGCACAACTCATTTAGGAGACGTCCCCATTTAAAAGGCCAAGAAAAGGGCTGATTGAGTCAAGACACAAACACACACACAAATGCACTTAAACTGTCTCTCAAGCATACACACAGACGCACACTAATAATGTTGTTGTTTGTAGGCTATGGGTAATGGTGATGGAGAAAGAATGACCAGCAAAATCCATCCAGAATTATTGTTGTACCTTTGCTCGCTACAGTCTGAGTTTGTGTGTGTGCTTTGTTTACACACGGCTGTAAATAAGCCAACCTGCAGAACAGGCAGGAGACTCGTGTTCCAGCTGGAAACCTCCGCAAATAGGCCTAAATGGATGAGGGAAAATGGGAGAGATGCCAAACAAGTCCCACAGGGATGCAAAGCAAAAACCTTTTAAAAAAACATCTTCCATTCTTGGAGCTGAGCTGTCCCTGAGCATCAGAAGCTCTGTGTATTTATTTCCCCTCTCTTTAATAAAATCATCTTGCTTCCTGACCCCCTGCATCCAAGAGAGGCAATGCATCCATGATCTCATTTCCAAAACCATTAAGAGATTCCTTGGAGGAGTGCGTACACTGATCTCAGCTCTACTTCCGTTGTATCCTCAGATGAACCCCAAGATGGTGAATATAAAGAATAGAGAGACGTGGGAGTTTTCGAACCTCAAACATATGATAGATAATGGGAAGATGACAGCTTGCAGCGTTCAGTTTGCTGTATAAACACACGAGAGCAGAGATCACCCCTGGCCTTTTTAGGAAGAGATGCCACAGAGCAGAGCAGGAAAAAGTACGCCATCCACCCAGCCTGTGAAAAAGAGATCAGTACAGGAGCTCCAGCCGTCACTGGGCCAATACAAATAATAAGGGGAGACTTTATCAGCCAAATGTTCCTAAATGCACCGTCACTTCTTATAATCTAGCATGGTTTTGGATGTCTCTGCTTCATAAATGGGGTAAATTTGTCTGATCTCTAAGACAAAAACTAAATGTTACATAGAGTTGATTACAGTTAAACTGAACAGCATTTAATGGTTTTAACGTTTAATCTGTTAAACTTTTTATTTTGCTTCAAGCTCACATCCTCCACCAGGGGTTCTTGGTGAACTGATGCATAGTGAGCTGATGTTGTTAGACTAGACCCGCAGTCTCATAACAGCAACAGACCAGGACTAGAATCAAACAGTATCTCGGTGTTTCCAACAAAAGAAGACTAAAACTGCAACAAAGAACTGCTTCAAGTGGCCCCTCTGAGCTCAGACATCTTCCGCGGTTTCACAGAGCTGGGAAACCTTGAACAAACCAACAACGCAGGTGTTATTCAGGCACTGAAATTATCAGTCAAGATTCCTGGAAACCTCAGCTAATGGAGCGGCCTCGCAGCTCAAACCTGTGTGATTACCTAAAAGCAGGAATACGCAGCAAAGGCTAGATGAGTCATCCCATTTGCAGCTCAGTTCCGCTACTACGTGACACACACAAACACACACACACACACACACACACACACACACACACAGTTCCCTCTGAAGCCTCTTGAGACTTCTAGCTGAGCTTTGAGGTTCTCGTCTGCGTGGGGCGGTCCCAGCTTTAACCTTGACCCTCGCTATGTAGGGGGTCTGTTTGTTTTTGACAACAGGCGTGCCACGATGGACCTGTCACCACATGCCACATGGGAATGGGTCACCCACTCACCAACTGTGCAGACCACCACATAAAATCTTCCTACCCCCTCCAAACGCTCCTGCAGGGCCAGTAGATGAGAGACAGACAGACCACCGGAGGACGGCTGGAATTTGCTACTGGATGACTCAACTGTCCATTAATACCTCCATCAACACGATCAGCTACTGCAGTGACTAGAACTGACTGCATGTTAATATGTGATTATATCTATGATAAAGAAATCTTTCAAAAACAACCCTAAGACCTGTACAGTAGATGCATGTGCATGTAGATACTACAGTTTGAAACAACTAATCATTATTTTCATTATCAATTACTATCAATTAATCTTTTTTTACGTTCAGTCTAAAAATATCTCCCAGACTTTTTTGTAAAACCATCAGTTCAAAACCCAAATATATTCAATTTACAATGACGTAAAAAAGAAAATTGAGCAGAAAATCCATTTCAGAAAGTGGATGTTATTTTTACCTTATAAAGTGAATCATTTAATTATGGGATCAACTTGATTAAAGGGATAGTTCAACATTTATGAAAGCTTTTATTTGTTTTAAAGATGACTAATATTTCTCTCATGTCTGTTCATCAACTATGGAGCTGGAGCAAGGTGTTGATTAGCTTAGCTTAGCATAAAGACTGGAAGCAGGAGGAAACAGCTAGTCTGGCTTTAACAAACAGGATAAAACGTGATAGTGAGCTTCAGAGGTGTGCACAGAGCCAGGCGTTCCCTGTTTCCAGTTTATGCTAAGCTAAGCTAACATAGCACCAGCTTCATATTATATTAGAATCTTCTCATCTAACTCTTGGAAAGAAAGCAAAGTGTATGTCCTTAATGTTAAGGAATTATATTTTAGTGAAATATAATTTTCAGCACTAACATATATGTTTTTTGAGGGCTAATAACAAGGTTTTTAGCTTTTATCTGTAAATATATAAATTGTTATTTCTTTATTACAAAACTTATTATGTTCCCACAGATTTTTCTCTTAAATAAAGAATAGTAGAAGTTAGTGGAAAATTTTGCGCATAATTTAAAGAATTAAATCACAAACATTATTTAATTAAATCTTAAATTACAATCATGGCTCGGCTGCTTTTATGTTGCTGTGATCAGGGAGGATTTTCTATCTTATCAGTTGTGAGAAAAACAAACTGGATGGAATCCAACAAATTGGCCCAACCCTAGCAGATACAGTACATTTTTTATGAAAATTGATCTCTCCCTGAATTGCTTCATGATTCAATATGTTGATGTCAGTGGACCAGAGAATTCTCTGTTGGCAACAACAATCACTTTATCTGAATGAGGCTGCAGATTCTCCTCCCTGTGAAACCCAAACAAAGCTGGGGTGGTACCAAGTTGAACTATGATGTATTTCACGCAGCCTTAAAAGTGAGCTATGTTAACACAAAAGAGCTCTCACCGCTCGCTCAGCTGTACTATGGACGGAGAGAAAGAGCCGTTACGTAACGCCGTTTGACTTCTGCTTTGTCAACAAATGGCAGAGAGGGGAGAAGCTATCCAGTGCCGTGCGTGGGTCCCACCAAACAGCTCCAAACATGGCTCGAAAGGGCCGCTCCGGAGCAGAAGCTTATCCCCCTAATTGAGAAGAGACCCCCACCTACGCTCTCCACCCTCCCAACTCTCTTCCATAAACAGCTTCCACGCTGGACAGCAGCCTGGGATTCTACACATTCCTCAACCAAGCTATTTGAAGTTCATTTCAAACAACTGCAGCATAAAAGGAAATGTATGTAACTTACACACTGCAGGCATTATAGGCCTCAGAGCAGGATTACACATTTGTGCTGATAATGGAAGGAGCTTAAGCTGAGTCTATATGGACACTGCTTCTATGCCTTTGAATTATTTGACCCTTACCTAATGAAATATCAGTAACACAGAGACTTAATGACTTTACAGTGATCCTGTGGTATATCTGTCATATTTGAGGACTTTAGGAATAAAAATGTCCGTGTTCTGAGAAAAAACAAAAAAAGCGCCCATCACACCAGCCAATGAAAGATGTGTCCCTCAGCGCCTGGAGAGGCTCGCGGCCTGCCAGCAGCGCGTCCATGAGAAGCTCTGACAGTTACTGGACGTGACCATGGCCAGATCCCCGGGACAGGGAACACTTGGTTGGCACATGTAAAGGTCTTGGGGAGGACAGCAGTTGGCCGCATGGACCAAACCGCCTGTTACAGATGCTTTGTGAGAGAGCCAGCCTGCTTATAACGTGCTAGGCTTTTAGAGCCAGTGTAATAAGAATGTCAGTGAGTTGACAGTTTACCCAGGGTGCTACATCTTCACAGTGAGGGCTGCAGGCTACACTCCAAGAGTGAGAAGGCTTGGATCACAGGCCCCGGAGTGAGGATAAACATTGAACTGAATATTTAAGTAGCCCAGCCGTGTCTCTTTAGGGGGCTTTTAGAGAGTTTACTTTTGTAGGCGCTAAGTAAAACATTCAAAATAAGAAATGCGTATGCGCAAATAAGGAGATAATCGTAGCTGGGATACAGTAAGTGATATAATATATTGGCATTTAATTTGGGAATATGAATAAGAGACAAACATGATGTTCATTTAATGTCATCACCAGATAACGAGCTCAGCTGTGCACAACAGATTCCTCCTGGCTTAGATAACAGGGCGTGCTGCACATTAGGTGAGCGCTGATGACAACTGAAATCATTGTCTGAGAGAGTGCTGAAAGTGTTTCCTCATCTCTGCTGGATGTTTAGACTCCGACGTGGATTGGAAGCTCTGAGTGTGTTCCCTAATATAACTCTCTGAGCACCTATGTGACAGGACTACTTGATAATTGAGTCATAGGATATGGCGGCTAAACGTGAATATAAACAGCGATGTGATAATCCAGCAATTTTAAGTCCTATGAAGGCATCCTCGTGTGAAATGAGCGTGCAGCGGGACTCCAGTGGATTCCCATCATCTGTCTATATCAGGAATGCCGGCCCAGTCTGACCTGTCCTGTCACACCCAGACACAGACACAACAGGCTGCTCCATCAATAACCGCCTGGCTTCATAGGTGGCAGCACAGAGATCAGATTTTCATTACTGTGTATTCTATTTTGTAGTGAGAGAATCATAAACCTGCTATGCATCACTGTCGCTTGATAATTCTGGTGTGGTTTGTGCGATGATGAGAACGGACACATGCTGGTTCTTATTAAAATATCCGCCAACTACTGCCGTGATGCTGTTGTTCTCCATCAGTGGCTGACATATTACAGGGGGGGAGGGGGGAGGTGTGGTATTGGTGGTTGGCGCAGGAGAGGGGTGCAGCCTAAATCCATCACTACAGCATAAATTGTCTTTTCACTGCCTTGTTTACATGCGTCCGTGATCTGGAATGGGGGG
>JAVQJL010102122.1:0-22301 GCA_036024295.1 Nannoperca obscura
TTCTGATCACTCCCTACAGGAAAATGAAAACTTTTGAAAAATGTTACAAAAGAAATAAATATTGTTATGCTCTCCAATAACAGCCTAAGGTTGATTTTTTGAATTTCAAAGTATTTCAAAGAGTGCCCTATAAAAGGGTTAAAAGGTGATGATATGTCAGATGTTGTGTTCACAACTTGTTTCTACTTCCCCCAAGTCACGTGGCCAAAAATCTGTGTTGTTGCTAAATAAATATACCATAAAATATAAAATAAAAATGTTGTATTCCCATCATGCAGTATGTGTATGATACACAGTGTCTAGATGACATTAAATCCAGCTTATCCGTCTCTTGTCTCCAAGCTCGACTGTGGCTACACAACATGGCCCCACAGTGGTCACCCAATCACAAATCCCCATGATGTTCTCAAAGACCAGCAGCTGTATGTGCTTTTTATGCCGGCTTTGGCAAACATATGTTTCTTTTAGCTAAATGCTAAACTAAATACCAGGGCAAAGACATTTCTCCCTACAATATTTCTCTCAGTCTGTGAATCTGTTATTTAGTTTTTTTATTTTTTCAAGTCATTTCTTGGCGTCTTGCTCTGCATTTGACTCACACCAGCCTCAGAGGCACCGTTACCATGGTTTCCTTCATCCAACATTTTTCTCTTGTTGATTACAGCCAGTGAACTGAAGATTTTTAGGAAGGCTTATCATCTTGGGCAAGGTGAACTGCTATCATCAGTGAATGTTTCAATTTTTGTGATGAACATTTTCTTTTTCTTCTCTTCTATTTGCATGGTTGTACCACACATACACAAGCCTTGGCAGCTACCAACTCGAAGTCCTGCCTCCACAATGTGTCTCTCTTAAAATATTTGTTCATGCCATTGCTTTGTATCACAGCAAGCTAGTCTATACAGTATATTCATTTTTAACAAACAGGACAATCACAGCAGCAGTGGAATTTAGGTTATCTAGGTTAAAGTCAACTCCATATATGAATACTATACTCTAATCTTCATAGTAGCAGACATTGTTTTAGCAGTTAGTAGTACACAAGAAGGTTGACTCATGCACTGTAATTATATATCTGTATTATCAGGATATAGTGCCAAGTGCGCAGCTGCCAATCAAGATAAAGCTACTACCAGTAATTAAAAATTTTAAAACATCAAATTCAGCAATTAAAACACTGCAATTACAATACTGTGTAGTGGTAGGAGAGTTTCTCTTAGCACCACACTCAAAAGAATGTGACTGTAGCATGAATGCTGACACTTAAAGTATACTTCATTTTGTCTTCTTTCTGAATGAATGCGAAAGTATGAAGTTCAAATAAATAAATAAATTTTTATTTTAGCACGTATTTTATTTTAGCACAGATTTAGCACGTAAATGTGAGCATGTTAATGCTGCTCTTGGGAAAGTTCTGGGGACTTGTGATTGGTTGAATGCCAAGGAGCACAGTTGCGGCTTCAGCTCCGAACACGGTGGGAAGGCTAAGGACAATGTACCTACTTAGAAATGGACATGGTTACCAAAGCCTTGGACCACAATCATCTCTAGCATTACAAGTTTTACCCAAAAAAGGGATCAACATGGGTCTAGCTGGTCTTCTTGACCTGAATAAAAGTTTCAGGCTTCAGCAGTTTCCAAAAGAGGAGAACTTGGGACGAGGTCCATAGTCTTGCAAAATCTTAATGTTACTATAATCACATTTAAATGTCCAGCTGCTTGAAAAAAAGATCAGTTTTCATATGATTTATTAGTGTGATCAGCATACATAGAGGGAATGTCTACAGAAAGAGTAAGAGGGGGAAAAAGGGTGGCAGGTTGTAGTAAGATTCATGATTTAAGTCTAATTCTGCCAAAAGAATTCAACTTAAGGAAATTACTAAATGTTTATAATATGGAGACATTCAGCATCTCTCTTTGCCTTTCTCCCTCACTGTCTGCCGTTTGCCTTTGGCAGGAAACTGACTTTTGACGGATGACTTTGCATATTGTTATTACCATCCTAAATTTCCAGTTTATTGTTTTTGGAGGATTTGGCTGTAAGCAGCAGACCACAAATCGAACGTATAAGTACAACATCCATTTGCAGTACTTCAGGGTAATCAGACAGTTCAGGCCTTTCAAATGTCTTCATCAATCAAAATTAACAAAATAGTTCTGCTCACTTATGAAGTCCTGTGGAAACAGGTAAAAACTGAATTTAAAGTTTTACTTGTATTGGATGTTTTGCAGCCTACATGTTGTTCTTCATCCTGTCTGAGCCATTTTTACCTGCATTGTTACCAGGCCGACCCTACAAGTTGCACCTATCTGACCTCTCTATATTTAAAACCATTTTATCCACAAATCAAAACCCTGTGAAACTCCACATAATCTGTGTCGACAAGTGAAACAATAAGTGAGATCTGTAGCAAGTGAGAGGGAGCATTAGGCACACTGAGTGAACACAGACGAAAATAGACACAAAGAAAGGAAAGTACAACACAATCAGGTTCAAACAACCCAACATGTTTGTGCAGCACAGAGCTTTTCAGCATTTCCAAGCTATCTCTTTATCTGTTAACAAAACAGGTTTGAGTCAAAAAGGTACAGTGATCTTTAACTGCTAAGAGTGTCGGTTTTCATTTGAATAACATGATAACAAGAGTGTATAGTGGTTTCAGACAACGTGATGAAATTCTGGAAATGTGCACCAATGAATTTAAAACAAGACTGAAAGTCTACAGCCATGCTGTGTCTCTGTGAGGCTGTACTTGTAGGCAAACAGGTGCTTTGAGCTAAATGCTAATATGAGCATGAACAACTAATGTATTTTGACGATCAATTAAATGTTTCAATCATGTAAAAATGCTAAATATTCCCCAATTCCAGCTTCTATATTATGAGATTTTGCGACTTTTCTTTATCCTTTTTCATTAAAAAAAGACAAGAATTTGGGGTTTTTGGAGAGTTGTTCTGGCAAAACAAGCAAATCCGCGTAGACTTTTACGATGGGCATTTTTTCCACTTATTTCTGATATTTTATAGGACTAAACAATAAGTCGATAATGGGGTTGGCAAAATCTGTGCAACCTGTGCAAAACCTTTGCCCTCTCTCTGCTGCTCCACTAAGCCCTGCAACTTCAAAATGGCAGCAGATAGTTGGCTGACTTGTTAAACTGTATACCTTGTAGGGCTTGATCTCTACAGCGTGAACCGGGACGTGTTGTTTTGTACTATACGCCGATGCAGGCAAGGGAGGTATTGGCAATTTATTACAAGTTGCAGAATTTCTGGTAGGATATTCCGCCATTTAATCAGGCTTTCACCATGTGAAGGGACGTCTACGTGCATGTGCTTTTGTAGCCATAGTCTCTCTAAAATAAATAATTTCGTCACGTGCTAGATTTACTGAAGCAGCAAAAACAGAGCCAAGAGGAGGGGCTGAAGTAGAGATTTCCTCTCAAACCGCTTGAAATACAATATACTACTATACTGTTAATATGGCATTTTTGCCCAATGACATCAAAAGAAAACCTCCTACCCAACCTTTAATTGATAAATTATAATGATAATATAATAAACTAACATGGCTAAACATCTACATCTATGCCAAACAGTATTAAAAGACACTAGGTCCTGTGGTTTCTTTTAACAATTGTTCCCTCTGTCCTCTGAGGTGGAAATGTTTTTGATGTCTCTCAGAATATCAGTAAACATGAAAAGCATGCTTAGAAGGTTTCCCCCACTATGATGCTCTACAGGCCTAATGCATCGCAATGCTGTGTACAGAGATGATTGATGTCAACAACCTCCTCTTAATCACCTGAGAGGTTTTCATCCTCTTGACAGTCTGGCAGCCATTTTGGATTCTTCTCTAATGACTAGAGAGACAGGTTGCAGATGATGTTAGCCGACGCCGGTCTCACGGATCACCACCATTCTGTCAGTGATTAAGTGACTCATCTACCTCTAGTAAACAAACCCCCAGTAGAGCATCTTGCATCCATCAAAAGATGCCTTTGACTCGCTCTGCTTATCTAACTTGGAAGGAATCCATCATACCTATACAAAACGGTGGAGGCTGTGTGGTCTCTCGGGATTCGTCCCATAAACAAACACATTCTGTGAAGACTGCAGCCCTACATGTGTAAAGGGAGCACGGTTACTTTTCTGACTGCTGAAAGGTATAACATTCCCATATGTGTTTTGCTTCAGGGAAATTGTAGTTGTTTGTGACCTGATTTATGTAGCTTCCACAAATACCTCAAATGCTGAAAAGTTAAATACAAAAAAAGAACTCTAACCTTTCAAACCTCTTATTTTTATAATATATCTATTAGGAAATAGTGTTTATGCTTCATAAAACTACATCTAAAGCCAGGTTTCTGCTTGGGGAAATATAGTAAACAGAGACATTTGTGAAAATACAGCTGACAAATTGTGCTTTAAAAACAGTTATGTTGCTTGAGACATATTATACACTTGAGGAAGCCTTTTGTAAGTCCCTCTAAGGGCTAATGTGTCTCAGTGTAGAGCCGCAGATCCTGAGCAGCACAGGCTGTTCTGTACAACCAAAGCACGGCACCGTAGTCTTTTATTGATAGCTGCGTGAGTAGGACAAGTGTGGTGATGTAACAGATCTTTCTTCAATATCATGGACAGCATTGTTGGTCTGGACAACCCCTGAGGCTCAGTTTGATTTCAGCAGATTCATTTAGCTTCCTCTCTTACGTAACGCCATCTCAGCTTTCACGCTGTCTCACTGATGTCAGGATCACCTTTGACTCCTTGCATGGGTGGCAGGCTGCTGAACTGCACTCCCTGGATAACTTAGAGCTTAGAGAGAAAACAACAACACTCTTAAAAAGATCCTTAAATATCAGAATAGGACCTGATAGCAGGAAAACTGTTTGGCAGCATTGGGAGACAGCACAGGTGAACGGCAACGTTGGATAGCAGCTTTGATGAATTCCTTAATACAGCATGTAAGGTTGTAAGTGATCAAACAGACAACGGTATGAGAATCCTGTGGGGCATGTTTGATGTGGATTATCCACAGGCTAAAAACACTTTTGACTTCTAAAATTCATAATTTTCACAGTAGGTCACTTCTACTGAATGAGAGAAATAAAATAAAAAAAAATGATGCAACTTTATCGTGGGTTCAGGATAAATTTTTAGAGGCTCTGGTTTTTTAGAAGAATTCACCTTAGGAAGGATCACAGAAACTTAATTCAAGCAAAATAATCCAACCACCAAAATATTTTAGCAGAATAACAATGACGCATTGTGCCAGTAACACTGTCTTTAGGAGACGTTTATTCTCAGGTGGCGTTTCGTAGAAAAATGGTGACAGTTACGGTAATGTGTGCCGACATGTGAACAGGGACACCTTCATAATTAATCCATGAAATATTAAAGGCAAGGGAGCTATTCACAGAAAGGATGTGATCAGATTCAGTTATGCTCACTACATGGGCCTTAAAATAAGAAGGAGTGAAGGCTGGTTGGTCTGGGATGACGGCAGCTGAGGAATGAGGTCAAGACACAAGAGTGGTTCAGCTTTGTTAACAATGGTTAAATGTTTTGGGGAAGTGAATCTGTTATCAGTACAGTATATTTTCTTGACATAAGGGAAACTCCAGTGATTTAGCACTACGGCACTTTGATAAAGTTGGGGGAATAACAAGAGACAGATTAAAAAAAAAAGAAAAAAAAGGTAAAAACCGAAGCAGCAGATGTCATGATGTTCTGACTTTTAGTCACTAGTATGAGTTATACTCCAGAAACATCAACTCCTACAATTGCCATAATGCAACTTGATACCATGTCTCATTAGACACTTCCTTCCTGGTAAATGCCCATATACTTCAACCCCACATCTCCTGGTTGTAATGCAGCCTTTAATGCAGAATTTGAAATCTGAAGCCCAGGTCAAGATAACCCTAATGACATGGTCAAGTTTATTTTTCCAGACTTGGTTAGGGAAACTCCACATCAAAGTCTGTTTACAGGTCTTGGGGAGTACTACGGCATACTTGTATGTAAAACAGTTGATTAAAGCCTTTTGTGGATCCTGAGGGAGCTGCAATAGGGCTGATAAAATGCTGCTACTAGCATGGCACATCCGAATCTCTGACCAAACTGTCAAAGCCGGTCAAGTTGCATTGTGAGTAATGTAGATACAAGATTTTGAGTACAATGCTTAATTGGTAGAGTACTCTTTTAAAAAGCTCCCTTCAGAGAAGACGTTATACTACCGTTTCACAGACCGTGTAGTGCACTTAATGACAGTAAACTCATCTTCATATGTTAAATTGGTAGAGAGCCCCTTTAATAAACATAGGTCTTTACAACACTCTCTCAATGACTGAGTAATGTATATTACTTAAGTAAACAGGTTTATCACAACTTATTTTATCTTATATTCTTACTGTCTTAAACATTTATCTCAAAAGCCAAATCAAGGTCACGTAACTAAGCCATTCTCCACACTCTGCAGAGCTTATTCACAGCTCCACGCTCCATTTGACTCCTGTTAAAATAAAAAAAAATACAACTGCAGCAGATCTGTAATTCCCACCTGGACAGATTGTGTGATAACAAGCCCACAACAGGTGAAATTTGGCTGAAGTTATCAGCTGGTGCAGCATTAATTTCTAACCCCAGTGAAAGCATCATTAAGAATCAAAATGCACCCTTCTGTTAAAGGAAAATATGCACATGTGCCAGTTCACAACACCAGACTTTGATGTGTGCGCCCATATTTCAAAGACTAAGTGTTTGCTGAACTGCAGCCAACTGCCGAGACAATACTGGGCCTTTGAGATATACCACGCTCTAGTAGTGACGCTCTAGGGCTATAGAGGAAAGCTGATAGTCAAGTGATCCTTCAGCTGACAGAGGGCCGAGGCTTTTCGGTTTAAGCCATCAATGTGAGGATAAAGGTGATCGATGTGGGAAAACCAGAGAAGAAACTGTGGGATTTAGGGCTTCTGCCCTCATTCGCAGGCAAACATTTAATGAACTATACATTGTGGGAAATTTATATTCATTTATTTATTTAAATGATGTTATACTAAAACATTTGGTGAAAGGGCTCTCATCTAAACATATGAATCTGTGTTAGGGGCGACTGCAGGGTGATCACATGTCACATGATGTCAAATTCACACTTGGATCCAAAGAGTGAGACATTCCACTGGTTTGATTGTCTTGGGAAAAAAACACCCCCAGACATGTTGTTACCTGACATCATCCCTTCTCTTGTCTGTCCTCTTGGGATGACCAACACACTCCTCTTGTTCTTCGACAAGAGCTGTACGCTGGTCAGCACCACGAGGCCAGTGAACCCGAGATAGTCGCACTCTGGCGCTGGATACCAAACAGCCCATCACAAGATAGCATGCTTCTCGCTGTCAGCCACACCGTGAGAAATGAGGTTAAATGGCACTATCTACACAATATGGGAGCCTCTTCTATTTTTATTAACGGCGCTGACAGCCTCTATTCTTTGGATGGAGGCTGTGTAATTCTTGGAAATGCTTATAAATAAGTACTGAGGCGTCCACAAGGATTCCTATTTATCTATTTTGCATGCAAAAATTGGAGACAGCTGTTTTTAAAAGTATGATGTGTTTCATAAATGCATCTCAATCTGCAATCCAAACATACTTCAGATGATTCAGTGCGGTGAAAAACAGTTGATGTTAATGATTGAGGAGGGCTTGTTTGCTCTTAATTTCTTTTACGTAATGGCCCTTCAAAACAGCACGGAGAACTTAAATGGATTTCAGACATTTTGAAATTCCCCCTTTAGGGAAATATCTTTGATACTAATGACCGTGTTAACTATGCAATCTACCTAATCTCCCACCATCTTTTTCCACTGAGCTATTTGGCGGTGTGGGAAAAGTAGAGCAGCTGTATGTAACATCACCTTTTAACCACTAACACTGAAAAAACATCAGATGCAGAATGGCTTCCAGTGGTAAAGTATTATAGGAACAAGATAAAGAGTCTACAGTCATGCTAGCGGCTTTACAAAGGCTGTGCTTTGAACAAAATGCTAATATCAGCATGCTAACACACCAATGTTTAGCAGTATAATGTTTACCATCTTAGCTTAGCATGCTTAACATGTTTAGTATTCTAACATGTTTAGCAATAAACACAAAGTACAGCTGATGGGAATGTCATTTGTTTTTCAGATATTTGGGAATGGTGGCTCTAGATGAAAAGTCAGAGGATCAGCAAAATCATTACGATACAGCCTCTGGGAACCATGAATGTCAGAACCAAGTTTTATAGAATCTATGTAATTGTTGTTGAAATATTTCATTATGGAACAAAGTGGTGGACCGACCGACTGACATTGCCATCCCTAGAGGATCGCCGCTAGCATAGCTAAAAATATCTCGACAAAAAAAAAAAAATTCACAATTCAAACAGTCACAAATTCTCAGAAAGGACCTGGTTCTGAATGCCTGACTCACCTAGCAGCTGGACGCCCCTGGTGAGGCCGTACACGTCTATGAGAGCCCACAGAGGTTCAGAGACATGTACCCCGCTGAAGAACAGCATTGGGCTGGAGTCGTTGATTCGATAAAACACCCGACCCTTCTTGTCCACCCAGAAGGAGATGACGTGTCCCTCGTTGGAGAGCTCTTCTGGAAGGGCTTTTGCCCAGAACCCGCTCTGGGAGACCAGGTCGGGGCAGGCGTACTTCGGCAAGGTGTCTGGGTTGATCCTCGATGGGTCTTTAGATGTAAAACCAAGACGCAGAGCACCGCTCCAGCAGCACTGCTTTTTAGTGATCTGAGGAGTACATATTTTTAATTAATGAAGACAATCAACTTCAAATTAATATTTACATTTACTGTTTGTTGTATGAACTATAAGCTAAAAAAGACAAACAAACAAATTAAGAATTAAACTTTTCACCTGATGATTAACCCGCAAATGGTTATTACATTTGATTTATGCCTATGTCATTCAGTAGTTGCTGAGATATTTCAGTCTGGACCAACACCCAGACAACATTGCCATTCATAGTGCCAAGCCGCTAGCATGGGTAAAGATCTGTTTTAAGCAAACTAAGACTAGTTACCTTGGTATGTTTATCACCTGCAAACGATTTTTGTCTCATTTCAAACCTCTATTTACTTTGCATTTACCGTGCCAGATAACAGTATTCCTCACATGGCAATGCTTGCCCTGCTCTCTCACTTTAGAGACATAGATGGCCTGATAGGTGAAGTGGAAACTTGTTCTAAGCTGCTGCTGCTTTGGCCCACACAAGAGCAGAGGGAGAAAAGAGAGAAAATCAAAACAGAAGAGCAAAAGAAGCGGGATGAAAAGAGAGAGAGAGGGAGGGAGAATAAAAATACTAACATACCAAAAGAGAAAGAAAGGAAAGGATATGAGAGAGAGAGAGAAAGAGTTTAGTGTTTTTCAGTCACAATAAGTGTCTTCATTTCTAACTACTCTACCGCACATACTAATATTACAAAATTCAGTATGTACTCATGTTGATAGTGCAATATCTTGGTTGTAGTATACAAAAAATGAGTGCTTGTATGGTTTTGTAAATTAATGTTTTTTGACAGGAAATGATGGAAGCCATCAAGATGATCATGTTATATTCCTGGGGGTCATTTCATACACAGGTGGTAGCGTCATGTTTCACAAAAGATTGTTGCTTATTGCAAATACATTTGCAACTCCTAAAGGGTTGTCGCTTGCTACTGCATCAGGAATGATGTTTGTTTTGCTTAGTGAAACATGTCAAAATGAAGAAGAGGAAATTATCTCATGTTGCAAATCGCAGCTTGTGTTTTGAACATTTGGTAGAAAGTGTTCCTAATATTTTATTTATTTTATCATTTTCTGGAGGTTTTTGTTACACCCTGCATCATGTCACAACAGTTTGCATTGTTTCCCCACTAAGAAATACATATGGGTTGTTTTATGTGTTAGTGTTATTTTTTATATTACTCTTTGGTTATTCACCCAAACTAAACAATTTGTTAGCGACTGAAAAATATGTGTATGCCTTGTAATTTTGAATCTCATATTCACATCGTTTGTTTTAAGGTAACACTTTGAGCTGGTTGTGCCTAACACTGGGTCCAAATAATATGAATATAATAATATAATCCATATTTTAGTTTGGGTGGATACCCCAACAGTAAGATTGAAAAAATAAAAATATATAGTGTCTAGCATGCTTTCAATTCAGTCATTTCCCCCCCCACTGTTCACAGTTATATTATATAAAAGGTATACTCCAATATCACACAGAGACACAGCTAGTGTGTTGTTTTTACCTTCAGCCGAACTTGCTCATACACAGCGATAGGCCTGTTGCTGAAGGTGATGGCGTTACAGAAGCTCGCCTGTCTCTTCACGGTCCTCTGGGACATGTCCATAACAATCTGTGAGCCCTTGGTGCTTGGGTGGAAGAGCAGAGGGAAGGACGACAAATTCCCACATGGCTGGATGGGCGGGCAGCGCTTGGGCTTGTGGTGGCACCGGTGGGATGTGGCAGGAAACGGCCCATTCAGAGAATCTATGTGGAGAAAGAAAAGGTGGGTATTTTAGATTAGATTGGAATATTAGATTAGATAGTGTGCACCACCACAGGCTTCGCTTTAAATAATGTAATGTCTTGAGGCGTAGGTTGTGACCGGATGTCATATGTCATTTCTTCTCTCATATCTTGCCAGCTCCTGTAACATTCAATTGAGTAAAAATGCATTTAAATAATCCAATACTTGGGCTTCCAGCTTCTCAAGGTAGCACAGTGCAACCACACACCTACAGTACTGTAGACCAGAAAGAACAACATGTCCTTGGTTGGGGTGGGGGGGTGGGGGGAATGGTACATGGACATAATTGCTCCCTTGGTTACGTATTTAAGGAGAACAACGCAGCTGTGAGAAGTTCATAAAAAATGCTCCAATTTCAGTAAATGGTCAGTTGACTTGCTTTTCTACATCTTGGCAGATTTTAAACTGGTTTGTGTTTTAACAGTTTGTTTCTCACTGTGCTGGAACACATTTGTACAATAATCAGTAGAGAGGAGGAAATGGAGCAGGAGAAGGAGGATGAGGAAAACAAAAGCTAACACGTGAGGTGCTCCAGCACCATATATCATCTCTAACAGCTACATTAGCACCACCCGAAAGCAAGGTTTGAGTTATTGATGTGTATATATTCAGTGATGTGCCCATTCAAAAAGGTACTCTTAATATAGCGAGGCATGGCTGTTGGATGTTATTTCCACTTGTGGCTCATGTTTTAATGAGTGCATTTAAGTCACAACATTTGTCCCTGAGAGTCAAGTAGTACACACTACCTGCCTTAGCAGAATAATAATAAAATAAAGAATTATATTGTATAAAAATATATACATATAAAATAAATCCTACTAATTTAGAGTTAGTGACATTTATTGTGCTTAGCCGGTCAGAGGAAGTGGCATAATTAGAACAGACCCAAAAGGAGAACATCTGACCCACAATATGCCGCAGAGTTTTTAAATTGTTTCCCATGTGAACCATGACCGCTCCCACTTACAGTAACTCATGACAGAATAACAGATTTTTTCACATCATTCTTTTGAGGTTTTAGACTGATAAAGAATTTGCTCAAAGTCACCATGAGCCTCACTCCCTCCCTCCCTCTCATTAGGACCAACTCTGTGTCTCCATTTTGCTCTTCAAAGTACATCGCCATGGTCACTGTGGTTTGGAGGAGCAGGCTTTTTCTCACAGACATTGGTTTCTCATTAATTGTAAATCAGGATTATTTAGAATTGAATGACGACATGTACAAATATTATCTAATCGAGTGATTTGATACAGCCTTCTCTACTGCAATACTTTAGTCCTCTCTATAATGACATTTAAAAAAGGTCTTAAAGTATTATAAAAGCCAGCCAATGCACCAAGACAGGAAGCCAAATAAATAATTTAGGCCTAATTAACACTTCTTCATCCTTGAGAACTGCTTGTGTTTTCACACCTAAATTTGGAAGACTGTGTAGGAGCTGCCTGCGTTTGTCCGTGAGAGAAGTGGACTATATGAGCCATTGCTGAAAGACAGCTTGGAGAGTTCAATAGGTTTATAATGCACCCTGGAGAGAAATCTATTAGGACTGTCAGGATAGGCAATGACGAGTCATATGACTTATGAAACATCCCTTTTGTTCTGAATTTTAGGGCTGAAACAGGTTTGACCAGTGGACACAATTTCCCGCCATGGATGTAAAAAGATGTCTACGGTTAAACTAGAAAGACTCTTTCCCTTCATACACAATCAGAGAGGCTCTGCCAAGTGTTCTGAGCTCAGTACAGTGTATTTGTTAAGCTCTTCGCATGCTCTTGTCCCTGCAGAACAATGTTGAATTGTGCTCTGCGCACAACAGTGGTCTTAAATGAAGTCATAACAAATCCTTTAACCATACTGCATTCATGATGTCATGTCAGACGTGATGTCTTCAGGAAAACAAAACTGGGCTGTATTGTACTCCGTCAATGGCCAGGCCCAAGACTGACTGAGTATTTCCTGTAAGGTCTCAAAACAGAAGCAACACCTCACAGGCCTCTGCCGATAGTGTAGCAACACTCATGCTTTACCATCTAATCCAATATCTTTTCATTTTCATTACATTAATATCATCTCAGGAGTGCGTTTATTTTCACATCCCAGACATCTTGGAGTGGGCTTACAGCATTCGGAGCACTATATAAACTATGAATATGAAGTCAAATACTTAAATAAATGGATAAATAAAAATACCACATTTGATTTACTGTAAATGACAGCCGGCTAGAGCCAGAAGTGCTGATGATACAGTGGCTGATGAAGTGTGTTTAAAAAGTCATGCGACATGACAGAGACGTCAGGGTAAACAGTGACCAGAGCCCTGCCATGATAAAAGGGAGGTGCCATGACAAATGTCAGATGAGCAACTTAAGGAAGGATAATGTTACTTAATGCACCACCGCCGCACACAATGTGACGGCCTTTGCAGTCATTAATTGGAAAGGACAAACAGTGTGGAGACAAAGAGTGGCCCTGGCCAGTGTCACCTGCCCTCTTACGCCCCTCTATGTTTTATCCCCAGGCTGGGCCTCACCAAGACGCCACAACAGAAGCCCTAACGTGGCGTGACGTTAATATCAAGGCTCGGTGGCCCCCTCTCACAAGACAAGCACTCACAGGCAGCATCCTAAAGTGCCAAAGGGCGCGTATATGGTTTTAGCTTTTGCAAATATGTCAGAGCTCGTGTGGTTTCACGAGAGGTAAACAAAAGTGATTCTCAAAAACAACTCCTAAAAGTTTCACTGTGTGCGAGTCCTGTTTCTTTTACAGCGCTGTAAATCTCGAATTTGGTGACATGTTATGAATCACCAGAATACCCTAGAATAGAGGAGATGTTGTATGCAGGCTCTTGCAAGGCCTGGTACTCTCCCCAGTTTGTCGTTACCTTCACAGTAAATAGTTTGCATTGTAAATGACAGAATAGTATTTCAAAATGTAGACAAAGTACTAGGGAAAAGTCAAAGGGTCACCAAAATGAATTGTTTTTCTCCTCTTGGGGGTGTGAATGTGCACACAAAAAGGTGAGGACTTTAATCTGTTAAATTTATTTTAATCTGAAAGTTCTCTGACTGAAACAGATACATAAAGTTTATATCGTAATGTTAAAACAAATTTATCGATTAATCTGTTGATTATTTTCTAGAAAATAGATCAACCATCATCACCATCACCCAAAGCCCAATGGGAAGTCTTCAAATGTCTTGTTTTGTCCAACCAACAGTCCAAGCCCCAAAAGTTTTCAGATTACTAATGAATTTACAAAAATAAATTGTAATCTCAACGCTGGCACAATCATTAACAACTTTTAAAAAGACTCAACACATAAAACAAATCGCCTTTCTTTGAAAAACGGTTTGACCTCACGTCACACTGTGATACCTAAACTTCAGTAATACAATCATGCAGGGATGCCAAATGGGGAGAGGTGGGAGCTGAATGATTCATGAGGCCGTGAGCTGGACAGGGGCCCTGCAACATGACAAGGACTATACTTTCAGGGCCCTGGCTGAACTCTTGTCAGAGGGCCAAGAATTTCTTGCAGCGCCCCTGCCTGCACCTATATTGTTATTTCACACCAGTGGCCTCCAACAGTGAAATTGGAAAAACGACTATATGGATTGGCCCGTGTCCATGTGTCAATCTAGGAAATTAAATTTTTACTGTTGCCCGGTCATGTAATGTATATCAATTAACATCCCCAGAACAAGCCAAACACAAAAATGCATTAAACGGTACATGTGTTTGCTCTATTGCCAAAGATCGAAATCATCTTTATTAAGACATCCAGTCATCAGTGATTATCTTTGCCAATGTAAAGTCTCTGTTGGCCAACGTCATCAAATGAGCTCTACATCCCACAAAACGTAATGAAATGTTTCACTTATTATCAATTATGACTGAAACTAACAATTATTTTCATTATAGATAAATCTTTTCTTTAATTAACCGATTCATCGTTTGGTTTATAAAATGTCAGAAAACAGTGCAAGCTGCCCATCACAATTTCCTAAACGTCTTTATATTGATTGTTTTGTTCAACCAACAGTCCAAAACCCAAAGATATTCAATTTACAGTCATATAAACCACAGGAAAGATGCCAATCCTGGATCCTGAGAACATTTTGGCTTAAAAATCACTAAACTGTTTATCAAGATGGTTGCCGTGTGACTTTCTGACAACTGATAAATCGATTAATTGACTAATTATTGCAGCTCTACAACCAATATGATTAAAAGCTCCTCTCCTGGACTAAAGTTTGACACATACATCTGAAAACTTTTAAGCTGTATAATATACAGAATTCTGAATAAAGCAGCAGTAATGATTCTAATGTTAAAATGGATAAATGAACGTCCGATGAACCTGTTAACTACCAACTTTGAGAGATGTATACATGATCAACATTAGTAGAATTATAAAAAAAGGGGATAATGTTGTCAACACGCTGACATTCATGGGCTATAGGCAACAGGCTGTAAGGACAAACAAATAACCAGCCAGGTGGAACAAGTTATGTACCAACTTGGTTCAGTTTATCCTGTTTGATTACTATAACTTCCTGGAAGGAGGCTTCAGTGAGAAACGGGCATCTCTGGGGGATGTTTGTATGATGCTGTAGAAAAACACGAGTTCCTGTTCAAATTTCCTGAAAGCAAGTCGTGACTTGGAGAAGGTGGTAAAAACTTGGGCTACTTTCGCTTCTCATTTATTTTGAGCTACCAGGACGCCTACAATTTCCATGCACACGGGCTTGAGGCTGCACAAGCACGCTTACAGCTCGATTATATCGTCTTCTATTATTTAACCACTGGATTCATTAATAATAAAGCATCAACACAGAGTCTCCTGGAGCCAGGTGCCCTTACCGTAGAATGCATTTTTGGTGATCTGACCTCCCATGGCTGGATGCAAGGTGCGTTCACCTCTTCTCTAACTAGCGGCTGGATCCACTGTTAATTCACATTCAGCTGCGCGTCCTCAGCGGCGACATTATACGCACACGACGCCGTTCACACACACACACACACACACACACACACACACAAATCCCCGACAGTAATTCAGCGGGAGCTCGTGTGCGTTCAAAGCCTTGTCGACGTGAAGCAGAAGGGCAGCAGCCGACAGATCCAGCACTCCGCGGCTGCCTCCAGTCCGTGCACGGATCACGCTGAAATTAACATAAAAGGTGGTAGTGGAGGTGGGGCTTCCCGGGACTATTAACGCTGTAGCGACTAAAGAGAGGATCTCAGGAGTCTCTATAAATCACCATTATATCCCTATAGACTGTTAGAGCACATTTATCTCCCTGTAATATATACGGCCTACCTCTGGGACTCCAACAGAGATCCAGTTTTGTTTTTATGTTCTACCTTTGATTTGATTTCTGATTGGTTGGCTATTTAGCACTACTTGTGTGTACTGCTACAGCAATTAGAGGGGATCCTGTACTGTTGAACTGAATGTGCACAGCTTTTAGGAAACAGGGTGTGGTGGTGGGGTTTTCCCTCTCCCCAACTGTTGAAAGGACTAACCTGTTTGCTGCCCCTGCCAACGCTTCACTTTTAAAATACCTGTGGGAAGTTTTCCGATCCTTTACTGAGGCTGACTGTGTGAAAGTAAAAAATACTCCGCTACAAGTAAAAGTCCTGAATTCAAAATGTTACTTGAGTAAAAGTACAGACGTGTTATCAGCAAAGGGTATTGTGTGTTATATTATTATAGAATAGTATGCTATTCCATTTTTTAAAATCAGATATGTTCAGATATTTCTACAATCACTGGAATCAGTAGGTGGGAAAATAAAAGTGCAGAGAGGAAAATATTCTGACAACAGGATCTAACATTTATAGTTATTTTGGCAGAAACCAGCTGAACCCCCCTGGAAATCCATCTGGGGGAGATGAATGAAACGGACCGATAATAGGGAGATGTCACACTGCTGGGTGTTTGTTCCAACCACTTTCTTCTTCCTTGGTTTATATTCATCTAAAGCCAGTATCTTTACTCAACATGGTAGTGTTTCAAGATTTCCTTGGCAGCTAGTAGGAAGATGAATGCTGATGCATTATGACTTCTTTGTCTTGGCGGTGGAGTCGCCACGATGACCAGGCAGAGACACCACTAACTTCAGGCTACACGTAATACTTGGTCCTGAGCAGCGAGGCTGGGTAGTAAATTAGCTTCAGTTTTCATTTCACAAATACTTTTCCTCAAAGACAGAGTTTAATTTCCTTCCCCTTTTCCTTCAAAGTAAAGGACCAAGCTGTCAGGGCTCCTCGTCTGGCTTCAGAGGTTCAAAGTTGGCATGATGGCCCCGGTCTCTAGCGGGCACCTCTCAGGATCTGCCTTGTCGCCTTAGCGTTTACATAACTTGTGTTGGCAGCCCGGCCTGTGAGACACTGTATTGGCTTGGTAGCATGAGCTATATTTTCATGTTTATACAAACTGATTGCGGTTAACTCAACTGTCTGTAAGCAATTTGCAACAAGGGTAAAGTCATACCACTGGGTTTTTTATGCAACATTTTACATAGTGATTTTCTATGAAAAGTGGTCAAACTGATTTTTATTTTTATGCAGAAAATTGAGATGAACTCAAAATATCAAAGCAAAAAGTGTGAACAAAACACTTAGGAATTTGTGGCATAGACCCTGTAGCTATCACAGTCACGCTTAATGGAGTTTGACATGCCACCTGATCACTCGGCTGTCAAAATGTGATTGGCTGTTCTATAATACAAGGAGAAGTCTTGTTCACTGTGAAATGATTAAACATGACGCCTTGTGTCCTACAGTAATATCAAAGCAGCATGCCACTAATCATGCACTGAAGATGGTTGCCATATATGAAGCAATTGTGAAATATCAATTACAAAACACGAAAAGCTAAATATTTGCCTACATTTGGCAAATGAACCCTCGTAGTGCTACGCACCAAAAGACAAGCTGTGATAGACTGTGATACCTACCCAGTTCATCATCTTATACAATGTTGTTACCTGCGAATAATCTCTGCAGACATGATACCCCCCTGACCCAACCCCGCTAAAAACAAAACATCCAGACTGATGCAGCTGCATTGTTTGTAGTAATTCTGTGCCACTGTAGTCATTTTGTATCTTTTGTGGTCATTTATTTTTCTTTTAATGGTAATTTTGCATCTCTTTGTAGTTGTTTAGCATCTTTTTGTAGTTGTTTTGCATCTTGTTGTCAGCAAACAGCAAACCGGATTACCGGCTCAGGGGCCCCATGACCCCTGAGAATTTGGCCCGGGCCGGTAAGGCCCGTTCAGTAATCCATCCACACATTGAAGTCACAGAATCACAAGACTTAAGTTTGAAAGTAGAAAATGGCTCACTTTGCTTACATTCAAACACTACCATGTTCTCAGCACTTTTCAGTTTATTATTATTACGTAGTTCTTTATGTAATAGCTTTGAACCTGTCACTCATACACTGTATACCCTGACAGAACAGACTGACACCTCCTCCCACAGTAGATTATTTGTAGATGGGCGCCTGGCAGGCAGCAGCTGCCTGGTGGGGTGTGCTGGCATCGGGCCTCCGCGGACATCTTGACAGCCTTGTTTGAGGCAGCCGTGTGCACGCTTGCTCTCTTCGGGGATGATCCGTGTTGAACAAAAACACCATTCAGCTCAGAGTTTGGACCCTCGCCCTGAAGCCATATGCAAAACATTACAAAGCAACACAAGAGCATCATATGATCCTCAACTGGGGGGCATCAGCAGAAAAGGAACCCCACCCGACAGGCATGTATCAGAGGTGAAATCAAGTTGCCACATAGCATTGAAAAGTGACAGTGACATAAAAATGATACTGGGGGAAAGTTTATTGATCATGAGATTGTAGCTAGAAGGGACTCAAAACAGTCATCTAAAATTACCAGAATCCAGTTTATTTATCGAAAAAACATGTTCACAGAAAGAATTTTGACTACAGTTGTTAGGGGCTCTCAGTGTGCACTGCCAAAATGTGCAGACAAACAAACAGACATTCAGCTGTTATACAAAGCAAATAGATGCACAAAAAAGCTCCTAGTTCACTTTAGTTCATCATCCCAGTTTACTTCTACTTTTTGACTTTCCCATTTTCAGAGACAGCTGTCGAAAGGCTTCAGCTGTTGCTCAGCTAAGGGTTGTACAACTAAAAAAAACATCAGCATTATGAGCTTGGTTTAGATTTTATTTAGCCTGGCTTTCAGTGGTGTGCAGTGATCCAGAGACTGCGGAACTCAAGGATCATCACTAAGATTATGGTGTGTTTGACAGACCAGAGGGACTATGACTCGACTCACTGAGATGCAAACATCTCACTGCAAATCTCTTTAATCATTCTATAACTAATGATAGCCGAAAACAAGCTTTAGGTATTTTAAAACTCTTTTCTTTTAGCGTATAGCCTGCAGTTCAAAGCAGTATTGCCATGCCTTTCCCCTAAGGGGAATTGCAGATGACATGTGACCAAGATGGATAAACGTGTCCAACAGCACAACTTGACTCCGACTCCCGGGTCAGGACAAATGTTTTCCATGAAGGGTAACTGAGAGGCAGGACCGCAGGGCCGATCTAGGTAGTGAAGTCAAAATATTTAGAGTGAATTTATTTGATGGTTAACAATGTTGTCAGTGATACAGGACATTTCTTTATGGTGCACTTTATATGACGAGATGGCACGAAGAAATGAATGAAAATGTTGGGAAATAAAATACATTTTGATTTTATTGTTCATACTTTTTATAAGAGAACCTGCTCTTACATAATGGTGCTCTGCTTGTGTCCACATGTGAATGAATAATTTCCATGTCAATCTTTGTACTTGTTGGACTTTAATGCACGCTTGCACCACATGGATATGGTTTTATTGTTGCCATTCTTTTTTGTGTTTGTCTGTGAGACAACTCTTAATTGATGAGCATGGTGTTGTAGGAGCAACAGCGGTATGTACACCAGTGAGACCTGTGAGACACTGGATTTGGCCAAGACTTGGCTTGACTTGACACCTAAAAGCACATTCAACACATTCATTTTTTGGCCAGGTACAATTGCCAATTGCCTTGTGTAGTTGCCAGGTCTCTTTAGCCAATATTCTTATTCTGTTTCTGTCCCAGAAGAGGGATCTCTTCTCTGTTGCTCTTCCTTCTTCTATGACTTCAGACTTGACTTGAACTTGTATGGAATGACTTATATAGATGCGTTAAGAATGAAGCTACAGCTAGCTAGACCTTCTGAAGTGTAGTGTTTTACCTGGGGGTTGTGTGAGAAACTATTTCTTAGTCTGTACATGATTACGTGTTAATTAGTGAGCTTTAGGGGTTGTAGGCAGATTTTTCACCGCTGGACAGAGCCAGGCCCCATTTCCAGTCTTTGTGCTAAGCTAAGCTAACTAGCTGCTGGCTGTAGCTTTATATTAAACGTACAGATATCAGAGTGGTATCCTCTCCTCTAACACTTCACCAGAAGGTGAATAAGCACATTTCCCCAATTTACTTGTCTTGAATGACTTGAGACGTGAATTAGACTTAAAATGATGTGATGTAAAAGTCCTATTCTGTATTCTTTTTATTCATTGTTCATCATTTGCCTTACCGTTGAAGAAATCCATCACTATCTACTCACCCACACGTTAATCAGAACTGCAGTAACATTTGAATAACTGTCAGACACACTGATTTAGCCCCCACATCTCCATCTCAGCCTTCGCCCAGAGCGCTGAAGTTAAAGGAGCCATCCTTTTACAGCCACAAGACAGCATAAAACGTCCATCACATTTCTCAAACTAGCTCATGCACCATGATTAGGTGTTTGTAGCCAAACAAGTGCAATGTGGGTCCAGTCATTATGCCCTTTATTTCCCTCAGTAATTTTTTCTTTGTCTTAAAAGGCACAGTCGAGACCACATCACCAGAGCACTGTTATTGGCAAAAATAATGAGGTATTTAGGGAAATTCGGTGGACATTTTATATTTTT
The DNA here is from genome assembly GCA_036024295.1 of Nannoperca obscura. Lineage (NCBI taxonomy): Eukaryota > Metazoa > Chordata > Actinopteri > Centrarchiformes > Percichthyidae > Nannoperca > Nannoperca obscura. The sequence goes on from JAVQJL010102122.1 coordinate 20,581, forward strand.
ACTCTGTCTAAAAAGATGGTCCCATTATAACGTCAGCAGTTTGGGATATTGAATAGTTTTTATGAGTAAAAATGTGACAACAAAGACAGAAAGCAATATCTTAAAGAAAAAGTGAACAAAAGGTCCTTTCTTGGTAGTGGTATTGCAATTTGAGATACTCTTTTGTAGTTATTGTGATCCTAAACTAATGTTTGTATGTTAACATACTGTAGATTTTGTAAAATACAAGCTCGTTGCATGTTCTTTTTAATGTATATCTAGCCCACGGATTTTGAAGATTATAAGAAATGTTACTGCATGCATTTGTTAAAGTGATGAGTGGTCTGTTGTTTTTACCAAACATTACTTTTATATTGATATACTCTTGTATTTTGTTGAAACTGGCTTTGCTTCTGCAGTTTTCCTCACTGCTGTGTATACAACTCATTGCTAATTCAACCGTTTCTGCCCCTTCAAGCGCGGTTTTCTTTTCTCCATCATTTGTTTTGATAAAGGTGTCTTAATGAAGCATTGTTATTACTCAAATTACGAACATATTTAATGTTTTAAATGGGCAATGTATGAACAAATACATTATATATTCCCTTTTATTTGCCAAAAAGTGATTCACATACAAAGAAATGTACATTATGTTATCCTACATAATGCAATTACTTATATTTAAGGTTAATTAGAGGCCTAACTCCCTCTTAATCCTCTTGGAAACAAACAACTCCAATAACAGAAATACAGCTAGACTTATTTGGTGTTATTTGAAAATCCATTGTATTTAACCTTGTTAAGTATTATAAGTAATACATAGTTTTATAGCTGACTTTTGAAACATCAGATCAAGTATATGTATTAACTATTTGATCATATTTTCATTTTCTATATCTTATACTACAGTCACAAGCACCTCATTTAAAAATAGAGTGTTTATATCTTTGAGTTTATAATAGAAACACCTACATATACAGACGATTCTGGTAGTTACTGGGTGAGGCACATTAGTTCCCATAGATAAGTGTTGTAGTAGCTTCTGACAGTGAGTCTGCAGAATTATTGAGCATTTTTTGGGACAGCCTTCATGTGATGCCCTTATCCATAACCAGACATGATAGCTATGGAGCATTTACTGGAGCTTGTGAAAATAGCATTTGAAAGCAGACCTTCCATCACTGTCATTACTATGGAGCGTTTAGATGATTGCAATTGATCTTCCTCCAGAGAGGATCAAATCCAAGCCAGAGGGGGGGGGGGGGGGTCCTCATAATCACAGAACCAGCATCACTGTAGCCATGATTTAAATGCCAGTGTGATTTTCATCACATATCCATTGTGCAATTCAATACAGTTTCTCATACAAATTTAAAAGAATTCAAGAACAATTTGGTATCATGTTCTTGTGGAATATAATGTAGCTGGCCTAGAAATCCATGCATATTAAAACACCGAACTAACAGATAATGGAAGGGCTCAGCAGAGAGTGCTGAAGAACAGAGAGTTAACTAATTAGCCCTCGTTTTTATAAGGATGGGTTTTTTTGTAAGCTATTGTGCGTTCATATCCTATTATCACTGCAGTAGCTGTGGTTAAAATAAGGCACCATCCATTCTACAGATGTTCCCATCTGCTCAGTTTGAGGTTCATTTCATGCAACACAGCAAATCAAATGAATACCGAGCAGCGCGGGGGGGGGGGGGGGGGGGGGGGGGGGGGGGGGGGGGGGGGGGGGGGGG
>JAVQJL010102128.1:0-11220 GCA_036024295.1 Nannoperca obscura
GGGGGGGGGGAGGAGGAGGAGGAAGGAGGGAGCAAAAGAAATGAGAGGAGAGAAGGAAAGGAAGGAAGGCAGGAGTGAAAGGGAGGTGAGATAAGAGGAAGAGGGGAGAGAGGGAAGGAGGCAGCAGGTTAGTGAGGCCTGAGGGGGAGGAGGGGGGGGGGCAGCCAGTGTACAGGTGTTTTATCAAGTTTCTTCACACAGACCCACACATATACACAACCGCTGTTTACACACACACAATATATATATATACACACACACACACACACACACACACACGCACGCGCACGCACACACGCACACACGCGCACCTTGACGTGGTGCCCCTCCATGTAGTGCGTTGCATCTCTGAAGAGACGATACATGACGAAGCCCTGAGGGTCGATGCTGTCGATCAGAGGATACGCCGTCTGGAGAAGAAATCATGAAGAAGAACTCTCAGCAGGTGTGTGTGCGTGCGTGTGGGGCAGGTGAAGGTACTGCTGCGTGTGTGTGTGTGTGTGTGTGCGTGCGCCTCACCATGCCCGTCTCTGCGGTGAAGATGACGATCTCGTAGAGCGGTGCCAGCTGCTGGAACAGGAAGTCAATGCCCGGGCGCTTCTTAAACCGCCACCCTGTCGACAGCTGGAGGCACAGACGCAACAAACGCACGCACTTCACCACAGTGTTCGGGTTGTTGGTGTTTATCAAAGCAAACAACAGGAAGATAAACAAACATTCATCTTAAAGGCACAGTTTGTTTTCTCCACTTTAGTCTCTGTGAAGCACAAAAGAGGACTCATTAAGATTATGGTGTATTTAAGTGTGTCCACATACTTTTGGCCACGTGGTGAATATTACAGGTGAGTCTCAGCCCCAAAATACCAAAAGAAAGTGATGAAAGTAACTAAAACGTAATTTACTTGGATTACACAGAAAAGTACATTTTAGTGATAGAAGAAGGTGTGTGTGTGTGTGTGTTGTAACAGGCGGCAGGTGTCGAGTTACAGCCGCTGCACACCTGTCAGGACACACGTGTGTGTGTGTGTGTGTGTACGTCGACAGGTGGTGGGACACACTCCACACCCTCCACCTGTCCTATAGAAGCATTAACCCCTCAAACTGTCAACTGTTTCCTCTTTTATAGAACAATAAAACAAGAAAAAATAAGTGTTGTACACATGAAGTGGGATTATGTAACTGTGCCGTCTCACCTCTACGTTACCTGCACACAGGTAAACATGTAAACATGTGGATTTAATGATTCCTGAGGCTGATGTTGTAAACGTCCAGGTGTTTCTCAGAACCTAAACTAAACACAGGAAGTCCTTTTTCAACTTGAACTAAATGTTTTCCCACCAGGACGCACACCTGCAGGTGCACCTGAGATAATGCTACAGCGCAGCAGGAGGAGGGCGGGTGGAGACGTACCGACCACTCCGGGTGCAGCAGGACGTCGGTGAGCTCCAGCACCAGCGTGTACGGAGGCTGGTAGTACGGCTCCTTCAGGGGGTCGGGGAGCAGCTTCGGGCTCGTGGGCTCGATGATCATCTGACACACACACACACACACACACACACACACACCCACACACACACACACACACACACACACACACACACACACACACACACACACACACACACACACACACCGAGTCCATGCTTAATAAGCAGTATTCAGAGCTCCTGGGTTTATAGAAGCTGAAACTGCACTCCTGCACAAAACTGGAGCCTTTCTTTCTTTCCTTCCTTTGGTCCTTCTTCATTTCTTCTTCTGTATTCCCTTCCTTCTGCCTTTCTGCCATCTTTTCCCTTTGTTGCCATTGATTCCTGCCTTTTATATTTCTTACCTTCTTTGCTCCTTCTTTTTATTACTTCTACTTAAACTGCAGTTTTGCTCATATTAATTTCTTCTCTTGACCCTCAATCCACCTTTATTTACTTCCTTTATCCTCAGACAAACATTCAATTGAGTAACCTGAAGCATGTAGGTGTGTTGTAGCTACATCTTTAGCGGATAGACAGTGCTATTTTTTTGAGAGAAGTGATATGAATTTAGCGGTTGCCATCAACATGAATACCAATCAGATGGAACTTGACTATAAGTGCAAATAATCTAATACCACCACTTCGTCATGTTGATTTAATTCTTTCCTTTGCTTTACTGTTCTCTGCCCTGACTAGTTATCACACTGTATGTTGTATACATGGATACAACATACAGCAAAGAGAAAACAGAAAAGAGAGTAAAAAGAGCAAAGAAGCCGGAGGAGGACGGTGGACACCTGGATGAATCCTGAGGCTCTGCAGGGAGGAGGGGAGAAATCAAGGAGGAGGGAGGACGGGTGGAAGGGTGGGCCATTTCCTTCAGCTGTTCCCTCGTATGGGTGCGTATGTGCTGTTAAGTGTGTGTGTGTGTACGCTCCATATGTGCATTAGTGCTGGAGGAGTTGAACAGGGGGTCATACCAGATGGACACACACAGACGGACACACAAATGACAGATTCCACCCACAAGCATCATGTAACCACAATTCAGCAGATCTCCTGACTGCATGTTATTCCACATACAGTATTGTCACGTTAAAGCTGCAACATATGAGCAGAAGATGCTTGGAAAGTGTGAGATTTTATGATTCGGTAAGATTCAACAAAGATTTTTTTTTGCTCTTGCTCTTTGTATTAAATGTTTCCAAATTGTTGTTTAAACAGTTATAAAGTAACATTTTTTCGTTATCTACCTCCTTTGAATGCAGATGGGAAACACCTGCTGTGACATCGCCGACTGGGATGTGGCCAAAAGTGCAACAAAGTCTCAGCCCAAAGAGAGCAGAGCAGAGCTAATTTAAATATTAATATTAATTTAAGATTTCAAAAGCCTCCAATCTTAGAAATCTTCCCCCTATTGAAATATATCTATCAAAGTTAATGCCTCACACTGCAGAAGGGCTGCAACTAGCAATTATTATCATTCATCAATTAATCGCTTCTTGCCTACAAAAAAATACAAGAAAATTGCAGACTGCAAATTCCCAAAGCCCAAGGTGACTTCTTCATATTGCTTATTACGTCCAACCAACAGTCCAAAACTGTTCAATGTACTATCATGGAAGACCAGCAAATATTCACATACAAAGTGACTTAAACAATTAATGGATGCTCAGATTTCATTTTCTGTCAAAACCTTCTACCACTAAGTGTTGCAGCTCTGTATGGCAACTCATTACAATATATGAAAACCTCCTAACAATAAGTGTTCATCAGGTCTACACGGAATCATGTTGGTTAAGAGTGGCTCCTGCAAAGCTCTCAGAGATGAATTGTGTCTATTGATCCCGGTCAACCTCTCAGCACACACAAGCACACACACAATCACAAACATACAGACACAGACTTTCACACACAAACACACTCCACTTAATATCCTCAGCACTCCACTCACCACTCCATTCCTTATCCAGTAAACTAGCTCTTGGTGTGTGTCTTGTTTGCAGCTTGTGTGTGCACATATAAGCCGAGGTGAAAGGTTAAATGATGGCCATTAAGATTCATCTACCAGCAAACCACACACACACACACACACACACACACACAGAGCCAGACGAGGGTGGCTTTGCTGTCAGAGTGCAGCAATTGTATCTCATCTTCTGTTTCCCTCTCGCCTGTCATTTAGACTAATTCAAATCACTGAATGCATAATGAATGCAGTAATTGGAGCACTAAGCAGAGATCACAACAAGCCATTCGTTTTGTTGCGTCTCCTTTTTGGCTCCAAAACTCCCGTTTTGGTAATTTAGAGAGAGACGAACCACATGTTTTATAACTCCTGCATAAATCACTTTGTGTACAGCTGTCCGTCTCTCCGTGGATCTGTTGTAACATGCCACCTACACGTTTCATAATATTCCCTCTCGCTGCCCTCCTTCTGCCTCCCGGGGTGAAGAAAGGAAAAGAGGGATGAGATGGAGAGGGTTGCAAATAGAGGGGATGAAGAGAGGGAAGAATCAAGTGATGATTGAAGTCATTCCATCTTCACACCTACAGATTGGAAATCGCCAAGCAATTTCCTACTTTCACCATGTTTACCACACATAAAGTGTGTGAGTGTGTTGTTGTGTGCCGCTCAGTTAATCCCTTCCTCACTGACTAATTGACTGCCTGACTAACAAGGAAGCAACTGGCTGACTGACAAACTGTCTCATTTTCTTCAGTCTGAACTTTTACACACACACACACACACACACACACACACACACACACACATACCGTATATACACTTGCAGCATGATCACTGAGTGGACCCTGTGTCAGTCCCAGCATGCCTCCTCTGCTCCGAGGCAGGAGATTCTGTCATCACCACAGTTACTGTCAGGACGCATCATCGGTAGCCGTGGCAACTAATTAAGACCTGCCTGTCAGGCCTGTGGTCAGTGCGCGCGTGTGGAAACGGACAAACACATTCGTATAATTAGCTACCTGTCATAAACACACGCGCGCACACACACACACTTTCTATGCTACTGTATCTGCCAGCCTGCATCAACATACCCAATGTGTTACTCATCACGACTCACCAGTTACTGGTCCCCCCAACACACACCCACTTCACACATAAAATTAAATCCTTGTGGAAACATATTTTTATGCAGAAATCATTGGTTTCAACAAAAATGTTCGCTTGTTCCAGCTTCTCAAATTGGAAGATTTGACAATAAAATCTATAAATAAAAATCCTGTTTAATCGATTCTGAAAATCTGTTTTAATTGCAGCCCTACTAGTTTCATTTGTGACTGTGCATTGTATCTCGTATTTCATCATATGCTTTAATCTCCTCATATTTTCTTGTATTTTATACTTTGTAATGTACCTCTTAAATGGGGTGGACTATTAGTGTATTAGTGTAAAGTAGCACCAATTGGAAACCATGTGTACTTGAGGTTCAGTACAGTTATTGAGTAAATGTACAGTAGTTCCTTTCCACTACTGTGGGTATTATTTTTATTGCTTGTGACGGTGATGGACTACTCTTTGTCTGTCACTATAGCTCTGTCTCAACTCTCACAACAAGCAAATACTGTGTGTGTGTGTGTGTGTGTGTGTGTGTGTTTACCATCAGTAATGAGGTGGGACTAGTGTGTGTCAGTGAAAGTTGAGTGATCGGCGTAATGAGCAACAGAATATGGAGGAAAAGAGAGAACAGAGAGGAGAAGAAAGACAGCAAAGGTAGTGGAGGATGTATTAATATCTTTTTTCTTAACAATTGATTACACATCTAAAGGCAGCCTGTGTCTTGATGCTGCTGGATGTTTTACGGCACAAACCAAACTGGAATGACTAAATATAATCAAAAGTAATTTAATTTTATTAATTTCTGTCCATTAGCTTTCTAATTTAAGACCTGCTTAAATTTAAGACTGCTTAGTAAGGATGTAAATTGTTAAGATATTTAAATTACATTTTAAAAAAATGACAAAATACACCTGAAATTACATTAAACTAAACTAAATTACCAAATAACATTGGTGTGATCTGATAAACACTACGAAGTCTGAAACACATACAGTATTTTTTCATGTATGCATTTATAAACAATACAAAAGCAATTCCTATATATTATAAAGTGTAATATATTTCTTGGCCTCATAAAAATGTTATTTTTTGGAAAAGATTTTGGTTTTAAACTAGCTAGCAGCTAAAAAGAACATAGGAAGACCATTTCAAGCAAACATTTCTTAACAAATAGCTGGTGCAGCCCAATCCAGATCTCCATGTAACTTTAGGCTTGTACAACTTATAAGTAAGTATATGGTGCATTTGGACTGTCAAGATTTATGTCACCTTTAAAAAGTGGGTCTGGAGTGACTGGAGTAAAGTCATTTTACCCTCCACTACATCCCCCTGGATAAATCTAATCAGCTCCGGCCTAAAGCTGAAGAATGTGAAACAGAAACAGACCTCTGAAAGACAAACAGGCTGATTTGAGAGCAGAAACTAACCTACTGGTCTCTGCACAGGATTCCAGCCAGTTAGCAGTGTAAACACACACACACACACACACACACACACACACACACACACACGAGAACAAGGAACAAAGTCCATCTCTCGAGGCTCTGCCTCCATCTGTGTGAATATGGGTTAACGACTTGTATTTGTCCTCTTTCTGCTGGTCAAAGTGTAACCTAACTACAACATCATATGAGAAAAGAGCATGCTGTCTGGTCCCTTCTTCACATGGTAGCAGTGAGAGTTTTAGGGTATTAAACCCTAAAAACAGGAAGGAGAAACTCGCCTTACAGACTAAGACGAGAAAATCTAAACTCTGCATCCTATCAAACCAGCATAACTTTCATTCCCTCCCTCCCTCCCTCCCTCCCTCCACCTCGCTCCTTAGTTGTTATCAGCAGATATAGAGGGGGTAAGGAATGAAAGAGTGCAGCTGCAAGAGTTTGTTGTGTCAGTCTGCTCTGGTCTGCTCTGCTCTTGTGGAGTTTCTTATCACACTTCAAACAGCTCTTGCTCCTTCTCCCACACACTTTTCTCTGCCCACATATAGACTATCATTCCACTCCCAATTCATTCTCCTCCATTTTGTGAAAGGATTATAGTCCGAGTCTGTGTCACTCAGGTCGGAGCCTGTAACGCACATCTCAAAAGCTACTTATCTACGTCAACCTGCTCTTTCCTGTTCTCTTTCTCTGCTTTGTTCTATTTTCTGTAGAAGAAACAATGTTACACAGCAAACTGCCTTCTTATCAACTTCTACAATATATTGAGAGGAAAATGTTCAGCTATAAGACCAAATAATGGTGACAGTAACTCCTTTTTGTCTTTATTTGTAGATCACATCCAAAAATATACATCTGTATGTCTGCCAGCCAACCCATTTTAATAAGTATTTGTTGCTTCGCTTCTCAACAAACTGTAAAATGATAAGAAATTGCAACTTTGCAAAGCTGACAGCCATGAAAACAACAAATATTCGCCTTGTTTATAGCACTGAGGTTCAGCAGAGGCCACAGCACTGGATTCAATTTCAATTTAGAGGGCTCATGATTTTAGGGTGATCTGATTCAGTACATGGCAAGTAAACATGCTGCCGCTGTTCACAGTCAAATCTTGAAATGAATCTATTTCACTTCTGTAACACTCATATTGTACAAAATAGACAACAACGCTGGCTTAAAACAATTTCATTAGGGTGATTTTTCACATCTACAAATGCTCCCAGAGTAGGCTTTCTAAATTAGCTTATTGAAAAAGACAACAACAAAGAAGAATGGTATCACAGTCCCAAGATACATTAAACTTAGGTTTGTCAGCCCATGCTTCATTAGACTCTAATAACAAGCTAAATTGAAATCACAGCAGCCAAGAAAAATGATTTACAATTCCTTTAAGGAGTCGGGACAGTGCGCCTGTAATAACAGTCGTGGAGTGAAAATAAAGTCAAGCCCACACTTTCTTCACACTGTTATTTAGAAGAAGTTTGGCTTTTTTCATTTGTTCTCACAAGTAGGTGGAGGTTTTGCACTGTTCTATGATGTGTTGGTTGCCAGGAATGGGTTGTTGATTTCCCTCTGATTCTTTGGTATACTTGGTTGGGATTTCTTCTAGAAATTTAAATAAAGTTATGTGGGTTTGAACAATGTTTAGCTGCACAACGCTGTATGTAAACTGATTAGATTTAAGGGGTAAAGATGAACAATTAAGACCTGTGCCTAATCTACTAAAGACTGTGCAGTCAATACTAAATCTAATTAAATGTACAATCTTAGAAAAAATTTTAAAGTATACAACCACTTTTATTTCTTTGTGTGTATGCGTGTGTTTTTGTGTTCATCCATTTCAGACAACAGGCACCAAAAGCTCGAAAAAGCTCTTGAAATCTGTAGTAAATCTTGGTGGGCTGTTAACTTTGATGACATTGTGTAAAGGGCACAGGGTTTTAAAAAGAAAGAAAGAAAACTATGATTAGAAAATGTACTTTGGCATTTAAACATGTTTCAGTGTTTAGTATCAGCTTGGATCTATATGTGAGAAAAGGTGCAAGAGAATAAATACTATAGAATAGATTCTAGCTTATTATTAACAACAGAAGATAGAGCCTCTAACAGGAGACGGTTTCCCTATAAGCCTACATGAAATAAAATCCCTGCCGTGAAATGTTTTAATAAGTCCACACTGTTGAGCTTTAACATCGCCAGCTCAACATGATCACCAGTAATGATGAAATAATTATGTTTCGGTCATACAGTGAATTCACGAAAAACCTGCTGTCGCTCTCCTTCGCCTCCCTCTCTCTCCCGCTGCCTCAATTAAAGTCCCCCCCCTTCAGTTTCTCTTGCTCTCTTTGGACCACTAACCTTGATTCACTGTTCTCCCTGTACTCGACTCTGCCTGGGGCTAGGACATGCATACAGACACACACACACACACACACACACACTAAACACAGACATGTACAGACATGAAGATTTACAAGCCAACACACAGCGGCATGCGCTGAATGAGAGATATACACATGTACTTGACCATGGTAAAGTAGAAGTGGTTAGTTTGGGGCCAGTGTGAGGGGAAAGTGTGGCTAACCCAAACCACATGTGGCTGACTCTCTCTCGTGTGAGCGTGTGTGGAGGGGGAGCTGTGATAGCAAACGGGCAGAAGGAGAGGCAGAGCAAGCTCGTGGCTTGACTTTAACCTTTATTTATCCAGGGAACAGTTGTGGTAAGCAGACATGCTGTTTTGCTGTTATATACATTCACAAGGTTGCACTCTTGAGAGCTGCCCCACTGTAACTACAGTTTTCTACCGGTGGCCGCTGCAGCGGAGCCACTCCAGAAGTTGGAGGTGAAGTGCTTTGATCAAGGGCAGAGTTACGACAAGTACAAAGTACTTATATTACTGCGTCAAATAGGACACTGACCGCAATCGTTTTTCAAAATGTTGGGTCCAAACGATTACAAATGTCTCCTCTTTCTTTGTTTCAGAACAGGCAATTGAACAACATAGGGGATGTCACTGTATACGGTTGCTTCTGCTGTCAGACGTCAACATCAGTAATTTAATTGCGGATCATAAATGGTAACTCTAAATTACCCTCAGTCAAGTCACCATTTTACAATACAGTCACATTAATCCAACAAATTTGCCCAGCAGGAAAAGGATGCAATGGCATGATTTCTGGGTGATAAATACTTTGGGGGCAAACAACGCAGGACTTTAACACAGGAGATCGCTGTGTGAAACCAAAAGTCAAGGTTGACTTATTTAAACTCACGCACATAACTAGCGTACTTATTTTAACCCAAACCACTATCTATTCCTTAACCTAATAAAGTAGTTTTGGTGCCTAGGATGACTTGTTGGATCATGGACAGTTTTCACATTTGTGTACATAACTCTAAGCATTAGATCAAATCTTGCCTGGACCTGAAAAGTATTTTACAGATTGTCATTAGAGCTTTTCATCTAAAGAACCCGTTCATACCACAAAACATCAACATATTCTTTTCCCTCATTCAGAACTCAACACACACAGGCTGCAGTAGTTCTGTTTCAAACCTGTACTTAACTTCTCATAGTGCACTTTGTAGTGAGGGACTAACCCTACAAGACAGAGCGACGCTGTGTGTTAAGGTAGTATTGTGTGTGTGTGTGTGTGTGTGTGTGTCTGTGTGTGAGGTTGAGTGTAAGAGACAGTTTATGTCATGGGGAGGTAGAGCTGTATCTGCTAACCGTTACTCCAACAAGACAGCTCGCTTGCCACACACACACACGCACGCACACACAAAACGAACACACACGAGATGCACATACAGACACTTTATTTACCTTTGGCCTAATATAGACATAGTGACAGTTAACCTAGCCACTTAATACAAAGAGACAGTTTCTTTTACAAAGACTTATATTCGGGGGGGGGAGAGTGTGTGTGTGTGTGTGTGTGTGTGTGAGTCAGAGTAAATCTGGCTGAACTGAAAACAGAGCAGGGAGAGAAAACACTAACAAAGGCATTCCAGAGAATGGGTGAGAGAGATAGCAAGACAGAAAAAAGAGAGGGAGCGAGATAATAACATGATACAGAGGTGAGGTACAGACGAATGGGTGAAAATGTGACACAGAAGAGATGAATTTGCTCTTTTGATTTTGAGCTATCAGATAAAACACACAGAAACGTTTGGCAGCTACATTAACTGACATCAAGCAGTTGAAGTAAACAACAGTTATGTTTTGTTATTTTGTTAATCGATCAAATATTTAAGTCATTCCTCAAGCAAAAATGCCAAACACTCTCTGGTTCTCGCTTCTAAATTGTGAGGTTTTGCTGCTTTTATCGGTTTTATATCACTGTTAATATCTTTGGATTTTGGATTTGTCGGACAAAACAAGCAACCTGAATGACATCACTTTGGGCTTTAGGACATTGTTATGGACATTTTTTTTGACCAAACATTTTTTTTTTTTTACATTAGTTAATGTATTCCTTTTCTCATGTTGGTTACCTTCTGATCCTGTTTAATTACAGTGCGATGACTTCACTGGGCTGTTGGCTGTTGGGTGATTGGTTGGTTGAACCTCAGGTTAGATGTGGTTGTTGTAGTTATTGCGAGAATGTGTAAATTTAGGTCAGTAGGTCGTTTAAATGTCTGTAATTCAATAAATGAAGTTTATTGTAATGAGTAACAGTGCTTTTATTCTAAAAACTCTGTATTGTTCTTATTTTCCTGTTGTTCCCATGCTGCTCCCATGTTGCCCTATGGATAGCCCCCTTTGCAATTACAATTTCCACCTTAAACAGAATCCACACACGTTATCCCTGTAACACAACACCACTTACTCTGGATTTGGGAACATAAAATCCCCCCCTTGATCTTGTTGTGGGTCTCTGGAGGGGGAAGCACTGAAAGTGGAGAAACATGGAGGAGAGGAGGTGGGGTGACGAGGGGGAGAAAAGGGGCAGTGGAGGTGGGAGTAGGAGGAGAAGACGGAGTACATGAGAAGGGGGGAGGGTTTGATAAACATTGTGTTGCTTTGTTTAGGTTAGTGGGCCATAAATTCCAAGGAAAGGGAGGGAGGAGGACTGGAAGAGGGGAATGAGGTGAAATAACTGTAGGAAGAAGCTTAGAGGGGAGAAAAGGACGGAGTTGTTCTTTAGAAAAAAAGAGAGGTAGTAGTGAAGTGAGAGGAGAGGAGAGGAGAGGAGAGGAGAGGAGAGGAGAGGAGAGGAGAGGAGAG
>JAVQJL010102133.1:0-26831 GCA_036024295.1 Nannoperca obscura
AATGTCAGTGTCAGTTCTGGGAGGAGAGAAAGGGGGAAAAGTGGTCTGGACAAGAAAACAACCTCCAGAGTTCACCTCCAGTTTGACCTTAGTGGGCAGAGAATCTGGTCCACTACACAAGCATATTTTTGTTCTAAGTTTGGCTCGACAGAGTTTCCACTCATGTTTGAGGCGTGGTCGCTGTTTGATTGTACAATTAAAATGACACTTTACCAACACGAGACCCACCCAGCTGTGTATTTATAAAACAAACATATAATCAAGTAATTGAGCATTTGAATCAATGACAAATTGTTCCTGTACTAAAGTAAATCACCAGGCTGTGTTGACAGGCTGCCCATCCCGTGTCCCTAACCATGCCAACTCTGCTGCACGTTAAAGGAGGTGCTGTGATGTTGTCGAATGCACCTGCTCACCTGCTACTTACTTCTGCTTTCCAAATGTTCAGTGTGGAGAGAAACAACTGGTGAATATTTACAAGCTTTCTACACAAACATGGCCTGGGTCTATTTCTTTGGCAATGCTCTGATCTCCCAGGTGCCCTGACCTACCCACGGTGCACTGTGCACTTCTGAAGCCTTTTTACTGTTTTGTGGTTCTGAGTATCATCTGCATATGTAATTTGCTTCACATCTAGTTCACATCCAGTCTGGAGCCAGTGTGAGACCGCAGTGCATTCAGGAAAATGTGAACGCCAACAGTTCAAATGAAGCCTGTGCAGCTGGAACAGAGGAAGTACAATGCCACTCATATTTCAATTGTCTCTGTGTGTGTGGGTGTGCGTGGGCGTGTGTGTGTGTATTTCAGAGAGTGACATCACACAGAATGAAGCCAAACAGTCATTACTGTCATGTCTGAGTGTGTCCATCCTCTTGTCTGTGATACTTCTGCAATGGGCCGTACTGTGCAAAATCAAATATAGTGACAGACTCATTGTGGGGTTCCTGTTCTGTTCCAATCCTACAGCTTTGTCACAAGTACAATTTCAATTTCTTCTAATGTTTTTGACTCAAAGACAGATTGACTCACACTCGTGTTTGATGTGAATCCCCAAACAAAGGGACATTAAAGTTACAGGAACATTTCTTTTTTCACTTTGAATGACTGTAAGATAAATCAGCAAAAGCAAACTGTGTCATTGCTTGTGTTGAATAGTACAGTGTTTCATTATGCCGTGTTGCTACATTTCACAGAACATCTCAATTCTCACAATGACTGATTTCATAAGAAACTGGAAGTCCAGGCCTTCCTGTTTCACAAACAGCGCAGATCACTCATGTACTTTATTTTCACGTCAACAGACGCCTTTCAGTGATTCAAAACCAAACAGGAAACTGAGCGCACACAGTATCTTTTTCAGATATCATAAGGATCATTTTTGATATCATTTCCAAGTTTGGAAACAGAAATTGAAATTGAAATTTCATTTCTTACTACAGTTGGATGATCTTCTTAATCTACTGTAGATCTGTACTACTTCACCTTCTTGGTGATATCAGCCGAGGTTTCTCAATTAAAATGCTGGAAAAGTTTGAATAAGAGAGACCAGTAGCATTATTTAAGACAACATAGTACTGTATATGTGCTTTGTCACTTAGTAGGATGGAGTGTTAACAACACGCTGCACTGTAGTTGCTTTTCCATAACAGTGAAAATAAGTCTTGGGCCCACCAGAACTTGGCACAGCCTTTGTGTTTCCATGCTTGCTTGGTGGAGTATTGCTTTAAACATATAACAGACAGTCATTATGCAAACATCCCATTAATTTTCTAACGCGATGTTTTAAGATCTATTTCCTTGGAAGTGTGTTGCTTCTTCTTCACAAGGCTACAAAAAGCTCAAAGCAGCGCTAAAAGTGTAATGTGAAAAACGAGAGAGACGTGTGTGTGTGTTACTACAACATTTCACTTTGCTGTGAAGTGGGCAATTTAAATAATTTAATGTCATTCAAATCTCTAACATTTGAACAAGCACTTCAACACTGCAAACAAACTTTGTACTCGAATGGTGACAATTAACAATAAATAATACATTGTTTAACTTTCAAGTTAAGTTAACTATTAACTCCTAAGAACACATTCAAACCACATGCTTTGGAAAGCAATAACAAGGCATTTTCTCAGGGAATACAAGGAGGTTTAACACTCTGTCATGCAAAGTGAAACTTTCTACCGCTACAGTAGTTCCACTCAAATAGTTTGTTACATAAAATCACAAGTCTTGACACCTCGGTGCTGTGAAAATTTGGTTTAGACAGCAGCCAACAGTCGCGTGCTGACGAATTAAATTAGACGCCACCGGCCTAAAACGGGATCTTCTTAGTTGCTGTAGTGCAGAGTTTGGTTCAGATTCCACGCACACACAAAGTGCATGATTATGTTTTGTCATCATTATAAAACAATATATGTATCCAATGTACTACTTTTACTTTGGCAGTTTGAAAATGATAATAAACCTTCAAGATATTGCATATTGGCATAAAATATCACCCATAGGCAGCTTAAATCTAAAGAAATATCAGTATCAGTTATAAGAACCCCAAATCGGTCCAATCTGGGGAAAACAAATCTCAGTTTAAAGTGTCCCAGAATGCCTTTTGCAGAATTAAGTGGCCCCTCAACCCTTCACTAACGATGACATATCACCATCGAGTCCTCTGTCCGCTATGGATTTGTGTGCTTAATTGGCCAACTCTTATTGCGACAGCTTATTCTGTGTCAGTGGCAGTTAAAAGCTACAACTAAATACTTTCTCTTTCACTCACACACACACACGCACACACACACAACTAATCAAGCCTAACCGTTGTATCTTACATCCTCTATCTTTATCTGCACAGGAAACACCTCTGCACAGACGGCCAAGCGAGGTCCGCTGCAGGCCTTACGCAGTGCCGCCGTCAGAGCGGCCGTCAGTCGCCCCGCTGATTCATTCATTGTGAAAAGTGGGGAATTTGCCTACGTACACGGACCTATCATCCAGTGCAAACACACACTACAGGGTCTTTGGGTCTTCTTCTTCTTGTGACTCAGTCCTCAGGTGTGGGGATCCTCACACAGTTCTGTTTCTGGATCTAGTGACGAGCCCGAGGCGTGAGGCCTCTGTATGAGTCCGTGTGGTCGACACTTCTTCCTTCTTGGTTGTCAGTCCTTCCTCCTGAAGGAGCTCAAACATTCCAGTTATGGGTTTTATGTCCTTTCTCTCTCTCTCCCTCTCTCTCTCCTCCTGGCCGCGCCTTCATCCCTTCGTGGCGTCGGCGGCGAGGTTTTCCAGGAGAGTTCTATAAATGTCAGAGCGGAGGAACCGCGGGTACGAGTCTCTTTCCATCAGCCCGTAAACTATCTTCTGAGCGTCGTCAAAGCAGTACATGGTGGGAGTCTTGACGTTCCTTTTGATCTGCTCTCGGGTGTGATAGTCAATGTTGATCTGGAATGAAGCAGACGGATCGGAATGAGCGGATTTGAGCCAAGAGCGAGATGTTTGAGGTTCAACATTTGAGCAGGAACGTTTCCTATTTAACACAATTTCTATCTGTTTTTCAATCGGACACAACAGTATATAAAGATGTGAGTCAGTGTTGTGCTTCTGAGTTGGATTTACCTCTTTAGGAGATTCTGCCTTGATGAACTGCTCGTAAATCTTCTTGGCTCTTGAGGACATTCTGAATGAAGACTTGATCTTCTTGTAGTCCTCACAGGTGAGCCAGAACTCAATATTCTCGTCGCTGTATTCAGATTTGAGAAAGTTGCGAAAAGTAGCAAGTCCATCTGAGGAAAGTGCAGAAAACACGGCATGCATGAAGCACAGGTAACATCCTCTTTCAGCTTTTTAAAGAACCAATTATTCTCTTTAAACTCTCACTCTCACAAACATAAGTTACTGTTCTAGCAGTGTTCTCGTCCTCGGGGGGAAAGAAACCTACATTTAGACTCGAGAAGCCTTTCCAGTGACTGTGACCATTGTTGGGTATCTTCTAAACTTAGCCTGCTGGAAGAGAATGAAAGTTAGATTACTCTACAGGAATCACATTTGTGTAAAATAAAGCTGAGCGTGAACTGCAAGGGCTGCAAGCACACAGAAGCAGTGGAAGGAAGAAAGCAGAGCAGATGAGCTTATCAAATTCACACAAAAATGTCAAGCCATGGGATGTGTTGGCGGTGCTGTGCCAAAGCAAACATGGTGTCTCTAGTTGATTTGAGTCCTTTCATGATGCCATAGATGGAAGTGATAGGAGCAGGCTGGCTATTTTAAAACTGAAATGTATGCAAAACACTCCATAAGTCTCCTTACCTCTCAGAGCTTGATGAGTGTGAGAACATGCACTGGAGTCGGCACATAAAGTTCTTTCCACTGTGTAGAGATAAGAAATACATGAATATATCTCTACTGCAGTTCGATTAGCTTCGAGGGAGTCTTGTCAAAGCATGTTGGGCACGTCAGTAATCAGAAAAGGGAGCATGTGGTGTAGCACGGTTAGAAGACATCAAGTTATTTTCAGGAGATACCATGAAGCATCCATAACGTGTGCTCTTGCGTCTGAAAGGCTTGCAGTGAGAACGTAAAAAGCAAAACATCGCTTTGCAAATGAAATAGATAGATTATAGAACTAAAACCTTTTTTTCCCCATCAAGTCCCAAGTCAGCGTATTTACTGGAAACCCCGGCTCAGCTGTAAAGTAAAAGTTCCACTCACATGTTCTTGTTTCTCTTCCTGTCATCTCTGTCCATGATGAAGTGTTGTGTGATGAGTGGTTCGACGATTAGGCTGGGCATTGTTTTATTAAGTCCACACTCTCAGGCTCTCGGTCCTGGTCATGCTGCGGCTGAGAGACACTTAGGAGGGTTCCCCCTGCGATGGGCTTTTTATACCGAGGTTTCCTGTTGCTACGGACCCGGGGCTGCTGGGATACATCAGCAGCACAGCGCGCACTGAAGAGGAAGCACCCCTTCCTCCTCCTTCTCCTGTTTCTCTTCTCCTCCCACCTCACTGTTAGAAACAACACATACTCACACTGTACTGCACGTATGCCTGCCTCCTCTTGATGCCTTACTCCCTATTATGTCTTTCTTATTCCTTCCTTTTCCCTCTGCTGCTGCATCCTTCCCTCCTCATAACTGGACGAGCCGAACAGCCAGCCGTCTCTGTGGCGAAAAGCATGCTGTGTTCACATTATTTTTAGTCTGGAAGCACACATGCAAATTACAGTAACAGTGAGTGTGATAAGCAAATTGTGACCTTCGTACACTGTGTGTTTTGGAAAAGTGAAGTCTGCTGAAGACAAATGTCAAGATTGCTTTTCTGTCTCGTGCCTCTTTGGATTTCTGTCCATGTGAGAAAAGATCAACCTCAACGTGTATTGATCCTGCGAAGGGAATTTCTCAAATGTGGTATGAATTCATGCAACACAAGGCTACAGCCCTAAGTGAGAAAGAGGAAACGGCAAATGGATTGCAACAGAGACTCAGAAGGAGACAGGAAGTTAGAACGTAATATCGTTTCAGCAACAATGTCCATTACTTCATTGTCAAAACCTTCCTACAGACTGCAGACTGAACTGCTTATATGGAGGGTTGAACATGCATACACAATTACATTTAGGTTCTTTCCCGTAGGGCTAACTCACCCCAAATTAAAGAAAATGTGACATCAAATCACATAAGAGAGGGACGTCCACAAGCTCAACCACTGCAATAATAAATATGGATCCTCATCCCAATGTCAGCGCTGACTCGCACACATTTGTCGGACCACAGCCTTTTACATTTGAGCCTGTTAGTTGTTCAAGGGACTGAGAGCAGACAGGGCCGAAGAGAAACAACCCAGCTTGGCCAGAAATCGAGTTGTGGTGTGAGAACTTGCAGTGAACTGGACGGTTTCTTGGCGAGTGACTGGCGTTAGCTGAAATTAGCATTAGTAGCACTGACCCTTGACGTTTCATGTTTCCTTTAAATCAGTGCCACTCCATGTCATATTTTGTTTGGCGTGGAAAGAGGAGCTGCTGCAGATTGAAACTGAAGACTGAGCTGTGGGAATCAACATCCAATCCAGTTCTGAATGGCCACACTCGGGCGTATAAAGCCTGCTGTCACAGAGAGGGGCGGGACGTGATAATTACATTTTGATAATGGCACGCACTGTAGAGAAAGTCTCTCCTTGAAGGCGTTCATGGTGCTGCACTTGGTGTAGCACACGAAATGTGATGGAAGAAGATGTGTGAAGAAATTCAACAAAGCCTAAGAGAGAGAACTTCCACGCCTCAGCACTGACAGAGAACGGCTGTTGCTATGCTAATGATGGGCCGTGATCGACTGGAGGCCTTGCTTTGAACTCAGGATCCAAGGCTGCGTCAGTCAGTCAGCTTTATGTTTCCTTCTGCTCAGGAGAATCACAGCATACTGCTCCGACAGAGGTGCTGTCACCTGCTGTAAAAACCCCGTATGAAGCTGCCATGGTAGAGTAACTCCACTGGTCCAATAATGGCCACGCTTCATACAAGATTTATTTCATCTTTCTCTCATTCGTCATCAGACACCGTGAAAAACCCCCAAGATAAATAATAAAAGACAGACATTCATCATCAGTCATTTTACAGTCTCTCAAGCTAGCCGACGGTCCCGTTAGCACGTTAGCACAACAGAAATGTGTCGGAATCAAGTGGAATCACTGAAATAATGTCACATTGTCCATTTAAAGGGACATCAAACGAACTTTATTCACAAATGTAAACCATTTGCTACAGTTATGCTCTTAACTACACTCTACAACAAACACAACCTTGCATAAAAAAACCCAACATTTTATGTATTTTAAGGTGATCTATTTTTATCAATGTTACCTTTTTAACATCTAATTTATCTTACATTATAATTATAATGACTGTATGCACTAAACAATGTATTTATGACAAACATATCAATTAAACACCTCAAAGAAACTTGTCTCTGGGAAAGTTACAGTTCAGAAGGAAAGACTTCAAATCCCTGCAAATGTAACCTCGTCTCCTCGTTCCGCTCTGAGCTTTCTCAAGAAGTGTGACAGGACAGAGTCGCGCCATTGGGCAGATGGGTTTCAACACATTTTACTTTGAGTATGGATTATTCTGCTCATTCTTGACCACTTAACGCAGCGATGTACTTTCATTTTCCCAAATAAATGTCAGTTAATAGCAGCTTCAGACCAACAAGGGGATTATGTATGTACAGGACAAGTTCGGTGTCGGGTGAATGTGTCACGCTCAGCCAGTGCCTAGGTCAATGATCAAAAAGATCAAAGAATACTTTGTATAGCGTCTAAAACATTTAAGAAAACATACTGATTTAAACTCAGCTCTTTCATATACTCAAAGACCTATTTGTCTTCACGAACCAAGAAGACTAGAAGTCATGCAGCGCCACCATCCTCGGTTCTGTTAGGTTTCACTTTGCTACCATACATGTTAGAATAGGTTTAGAGAAGAGGATTCTGGCAGAAAACTTCACAGGAGTTGTGTGTTATCAGAAACCCGACTGAATCCATCTGATGCCCCAAGCCCTTCGGTTAAAGTCTGCCCCTTGGCTTGGCTTCACTGATGCTGCTCTCCCTCTTTTGCCCAAACACGGTTATGAATACTGAGCCGTTACGAAGAGTCACCACACACTGAACAGAAAGCTGTCCCTTTATATTTTATTATGTCTACAGTTACTATATGGAGAAAGACAGCAGTACAGAGAGTACCATGCAGCACGTTAGCCTGTGGCGCTCAGACCTGGTAGTGAAGTTCCTCAAGTGTGACTGTCTTGACTAAAAACGTGCCATCGACAGTATACTTCCCTGCTTCCCTGGTTACTGTGCTGGGCTGTGAGAAAACAGTGACAGATTGTGTGTGAAGATGAGATGTGAGGCCTTTCACCATGTATCAGGAACAGCCCCTGACATCCCAGTGTACTCACAGTTACTGACGTTTGACATTGAAGTAACTGTGGTGTGCGGCATAATAAAAGCTCATCAAGCTGTTTATTAACCTGCTAATAGTTTCAGCCCGCAGTCCAAACAGTTGCATTTACATCAACAGCTGTGCATTTTGTAAGACATGTTAGGACGCCCAGACTACGTTTTTCCTCAACATGAAGATATGTTGTTAAAAAAACGCCTCTGCCAAGTCAGAACATGTTGAAGATAGTGATCATTATTCCGTTTATCCTGCAGTACCCACACTTGCAATACAATACCTGCTCCTAGCAACAGGGGCAACATTAGCGGTGGTCTGGGTTAAATATGAAAAAAGCCAACAGTGACCTGAAACGTGTGAAACCACAAAAAATAAAATATCATCATTTCACCGAAACAGGTATTACAACCTCCTCCTCCAATATATATGACCACAGAACATCATATAACATAAGCTAACTCCATTCACTGATGAAGACCATTACACATGGTTGAAAACTCTGAGGCTCTGATTATGTGGACCTGTGACATTCACAAAAGAGGTTTTTCACTGCCAGTAATTAAGTTCATAGTATTTTTTCTACATTTCTTTGACGGATCTTTCATGAAAGTCTCTTTGAAATATATATTGTGAGTTGTTAAAAGGCACAGCACATGTACGTGCTTTGGGCTCTCGTTTGAGGCTAACAAGGAGGAGAAATTGTAAAGTTGAAAAGCAAAAAACACTGATTTATTCATAAAATGTAACTAAAACTTGAATTTGAATTTTGGTCTTAACTACGTATCTGGCTTAGTTCAAATTTCATATTTTCTTTTCGCACCATGCAGTTTATTACATCTGGATAGACTGCTTGGAAGAAACCAAACAAGCTTCCAGCGTTTCAACAAAATAAGGCCATAATTGTAAAAACAACCCATAAAACATAAATTTAAGTGAGATATAAAAAGCTACAGTACGTCAACTCTTTCAAGTTATTTCTCTAAGTAAAGCACTGTATCTCTGCCATCATTGTCTTTGGGTGATGAGATTATTCCCCTAACAAGGCAGCACATTCAGGCTGATCTGTTACGCATCAGGTTGTCTGATGACTCCTGTGTTGTCGTTTAAGCCCTTGAGTTATTATTAGCTGCCTCAGTACTCCTTTTTAAGGCACATTTTTTAGGAATAAGGCCATTTACAGAACAGAGTGGGATCAAGGGTTACAGAGGGGTTACTTTTTTCCAGTTTGGTAAACCCTATTGCTGGTGTGTGGAGTCATCTCTGCACCTAATTAGAGGATATATCAGACATGTGACCAAAAACAGAATCTCCTTGCTAGGTGAGCTGTGGAAACTCTTTTCTCATTTTGTATTTTTCTTTTGACTCATGCCCATCTCCACGCCTTCAGTTAGACAGTCAGATAAATATAAACCTCTGTCTCACAATTCTCACTATATGGAACTAGTCAGAATATTAAGAACAGTTATGGACGAGTGGAAACTACCACAGTAATCCACTGAAATGCATCCAAAGTTTGTCAAAAAGTCACAGTTTTGTGAACTTCTGACTTTAATGCCCATTCATGAAACTTAATGAAGACTTGGTCATTTCATTCTACAAATCAGAAACCATTTATTTGTCATTTCTCGTCATTTATTTATGATACTGTACACTGCACCTTAACATACTTAGACTTTCAGTTTACACATATATTATTTCCATCCACTCTAAACTCTGCACAGGCATCTAAAGAAAGTACTGACACATACCAAGAGCATTTCTTCTCCCCTACAGAGTTTGTCCTGCGTTACTATCGTCAACAACATTTCATTACTACATCCTCTTCACCTCTCACCTTCCATACAGTGTGAAATAACTTTTCAATCCGGCCAAACAGAAAAACAAAAAGACAAAAAGTGGGGATTAGAACAGCAGCCTTGTTTCTCAGCTAAATGTACCAAAGAGTCCTGGATTTGTGCTTCAGACTCATGTAGGCATCTGAGTGCAGGAATCTGGGCCAAGAGTCTCTTTCCATCAGCAGGTAAACGTGTTTCAGGGCCTCATCGAAGCAGCAGAGGCTCGGCTTCTCCAGAGACTTCTTGATCGTCTCTCTGGTATGGTGGTCAACATTGATCTGGAGGAGAATACAGTGGCATTTACCGAATATATTATTGAGTCTTTGTTTCAGTTTGATTTGTTGTCTCTCACTTCTCCTCCCAGAAAACTGAGTGTAACTAGAAAACACCTTAAAACACAAAGTTGTGTATTTTTTTATATAAAATAATTTTGTATTAAATTATTATCTGATCTACGTACGTTTTTAGATTTTCATTTTCTTTTCGCTCAACACGAGTCAGAGGATGATCATACGCATACAATCATGAGTGAAACCCACACAGATGATATTTATCTGGTACAAGGTATGGTATGAATGAATACAAAATGTTGTCATTTGAAGCTAGCTAAATACAAACTGTGTGTGTGTGTGTGTCTCAATCCCATTGTAGATCCACTTTCTGAGTTGGCCCTGTACTTCCCTTTTTTTTATTAGCATAGAATAGTGTACAAAATATTCAGGTAGGCATTTAGCTAACTAGCAAATATTTAATACACCTGAAAAGAAAACCCATGCATGCTTTCACTCATGTCTTGCTGATATGAGGTGTCACTTCTTGTGCTGATGCAATAACACTCTCCCCTGTTTTTTAATGTCAATTTGGGAAAACCTTTAGTGTATATTTGGCTTTATGTTTCAGTATGTTAAGGGGCAAATAACAGAGTTTATTTCTACTGTCTGCTGTCCATCATCCATCTCTGTCTCTTTCCACCATGATCCATCGAGCCAGGTATCACCGACAAACTGACCTCTTTGCAGGCTGTAGGCTGGATGAACGTCTGGTAGATCTCCTGTGCTCTCCAGCGAAGGTCGTCCCGCGAGGTGGTCGACTTGAAGTCTTCACACGCGAGCCAGAACTCAATGTTTTCCTCACTGAACTCAGACTGCAGGAAGGCTCGAAACGCTGCTAAATATTCTGTGGAGAGGGAAAGATTTCAGTCATTATTCTCTGTTTAAATCTCATTAGAAAGATCACAAGGGTAAATTTGGTGTAGAAACATTTAAAATATGATTTCCAACAGATATTATTTATAATTTCATTTCTATATTTTATTATCTGAAAATAAGCACCGTATTGTTTTTTTAAAGTTCAGTTTCTTACTTTTATCCTGTAGCAATGTTTCCATAGTCGGGTGGGGTTTTGGGTCAGGCTGCCAGCTGTAATAAGAAGAGGTTTGGGTATTCATTTTCACCGGAATACAAAGCCTTGAATGTAGATATTTATAATAGTTCAAAATACACTACCTGAGATTTGAATTATAAGTCCCATCCTTTATTTGTTGTACCATGAGGTGCTGGATGTCTTTCTTATGCCTCTTCCGATTAAAAACAATATCAATTCTGCAAAACAAATGAAGTTAAACTTCATGTTAGTTAATGTTTCACATTTTAACAGTGTAAAAAAAAAGGACTTACTCAAATCACAACTCACTATCATTAGCTTGTCTGGCTTACCTTCTGGGCCGTGTCACATTTTGCATCAGATCCTTAATTTCACAGAACCGAATCTTTGAAAACAAAAGTTTGGGCATTTTAACATCCCTGGTAATGTCCTCTAAGGAGATCCGCTAGTCTGTTCCTGTGTCTGTGTCTGTAAAGTACCGCTCCCACCGACACTCGCCCTTAACCTGGCAGGAAATACCAATGACGCCAGCCCAGGGCCTGCTGGTACAGGTATCTAAATGCCATTTGCCTTAGCATACAGCCGGATGTTACTGTTTATCACTGACTCACAGCTGTAAAATCCAGTGGGGTCGTATTCGTCGTATTATAAAACGTAGATGAACTTGGTAGAGACACTGCATGGAGAGGAAACAGTGAAGGACAGGGGCCCGAGATCATGCCGTCATTTAAAGGGGGGCAGTACGATGATGTCAAAAGATGTTGCTATACCATTTCTACTGAGGCAGCTATACCTTTAATATCTCAAGTCGTATTAGGTAAGGGTGCAGATTTCTGCAAGAGGGGCCTTCGTTTTTCAGGTATTTAATTCACTGAATAATAAAAAAAGACAAAAAAGCAAAACATTCATCTCACGTTTGTAATAAAGTGACCTTAAAATGTATTATTAGAAAAAGCTATGAATGCAACACAGAATAAAACAATCAAAATAAAATCAATGAACATAAAACATGAAAAACAAGAAGACTAAGTGATATTCTATATTTGTCTTCTTGACAAAAAACGAAAATGAACAGATCCAACTAACACGGTTTGCCTGTGTATAACTTATTCCTCTGTTTCATATCTCCATTGTTCTCCATCCAAAAACTCTACTGCATTTACTCCTCTTCGAGTAACGCTTGCTAAATACTGCAGTGATCAGCTGTTTAGGAATTATTTAGCCCTTTTTTGAAAATGAAAGTATGTATTTTTGACCTGTTTTCAAAGATTTAAGTTGAAACACGTGGGCTGAGATTGACAGAGTGGGGAAGTTGGAAATCACTGAAGGACTGACACATTACTGGTTTTGCTCTTTTTGTGGACTTTATTGATAATAAAACATAGAACATTTTTCTTTAAATTCAGCAACAATGGCACTGGAAGAACATTGGGGGTCACCAATTGACTTAGGGCTTATCGGACAATTACAGTTTTCCAAGGGCTAGGAAATAAAGACGTGGGCTACTGAAACAGTTCAAAATGATTCAGTGAAGGATGCATGATTGTACCCCCCTGGATACTTGATTGTCAAACTAGGTTATCTAACCCTCAGATTACAATCACACTCTTATAGTGGATTATAGACAACCAGAGTAGAGGAACAGTCGAGGAATAAGGGGGTCGGATAAAATACTTTAAGATTCTGATTGATTTAGTCGCAGAAAATGTTATCAAGTAGATCTGAATGACAGCTCAAGTGTTAGACAACTATGTTTAAAGAGAACGATTGAATAAGAAAAACATGAGAACAGCAATCTTAAAATCTATAAAGGCCAGAAAACATGCGCACCTACACTGAAACACACACTGAGTCATTTAAGTACAGAGCATAATAGCATTAAAAGGAAATAGGAAGTTAGCTGGGAAGTTTCTATATGTACCGAAACTAAGCAAGTTACCCAAACAGTTCTTGGAACAACTCTCATAACAAGAATGTCCTCCATTTAATGTCAAATAACTCTTATGCCCGTGCATTAATACACTCACACGTGCACACACTTTCTCTCAACCTTAATTACTCGTGTAAATCAGCATCGTTCCACTTCTCTGATTGCCCTGTGACCCAGGCTGAAATGGCAATGGAAATTTGACAACATACAAAGCCAGGGCTTGTGTGTGTGTTTGGGTGTTAACGTGGGGGTGTGTGTGGTGCTTTCAGGATTCCCTCAGGAGTTTCACCATTGTGTGAAGTGGTATGTTTGTGGTTAAAAGAATGCTGAAGTGGGTTTATTTCAAACTTTCCCCACAACAACTACAGGAATTGTAGTAGATGCACGTGCAAGGTTAGGGAGTTGACTTCTCAACGGGCGACACCCTTAATATCGCATGCTTGGTTGAGCAGTTCTTTCATCAGGGGCATGAGAAAGTTCAGAGGATGCAAAAATACTTTCGGTAATTCAGCGTTCACAGCATCATAATGATCAGTCCACTGAGTTTGTGAAATAGTTCTTTAACATCTACATAACACAAAAAGAGAAAGAATGGATTAAACTTAACTACTAATGTTAGCAAGCTAGTTTGTGAAGTTTACACTGCAGTAATCCCAGCCAAACATTTCAACTCAGCAGGAGACTGTGTTTCAAACCAATTCATAGAACTGACGTTAGCTTACCTAGCTGCAGCTAACATCTGCTAGCTACAGTTAGCATTTCAGCCACCAGAAACGGACAGTTGCCGTCTAGAATAATATATATAATATATATGTCTGAAACAAAGGACGCATTTGAAGAAGACTATACATTTTGAATGATAAATCTGCCACTGTTATAATAAACTGCAAACTGTATGATGTGCCATGCGAGAACAGAAAGCTTGACAGGTGCAGCGACAGTAACTGACGGGACTTACCGAACAGTCAGTTTCCAAACTGAGACTGTGGTTTGGCTTAGTTACAGCCTCTGTGATTCTAAAGATTAGAGGCACATTTCCCTCAAACCTTGGTAATTTGTCTTTACTCAAGAACTAAAACATGTCAGAGTTGATTTTCCACTATTTCTACATTTTGCCTTCAAATGAGCAAAACATATTTTCTTACTTAGCCTATTGTAATGTTATGCAATGTATTGTGTTTCTCGTATTTGGATTATTTCTTCACGTGTTCAGATGTTCACAGTGAGGTATGTGGATTATCTTGAATAACTGTGACAGTGTTTCTAAAAAGACAAGTTGAGTTGAGTCTTTTGCGGTTCTTGTAAGGTGTATTTGTGTTCTTGCTAATAAGTCAGTATTTGTATTGTATATAAAGTGTACACAGGATGGTGTTTGCTTCATATGTTTACTCTAATTTGAGACTGTAAAATGATTTAATTAATTTCCTGCACTAGCTGTTTTGGCTTGTGGCCCACGCTGTGCCTACTCATCAGCCTTTGATACAGGTCACGTTATGTCTCTCAGCTGAGCTTTTCTACCAGCCGTCATGCTCCCTTCTCAGATGGTTTCATTTCAATAGTCTACTGTCCTCCAGAGGTTTCAGCATTTCACAAAGTAAAAGCCAGGATTTGAAAAATCAAAATTTATTTTGAAAAAAGTAAATATATTTTGTTAAGCAGATGTTCTTGTCCTTTCCTGTCTTGTTAATCACCGTGTGACCCCTCAGATGTATCTGTCTATGCACATGACAAATGAAACTAGGAATATTAAAAAAGAAAGGAAGTCCACCCAGTTTAGAAGTATCTCAATCCAGCTGGACATTGAAAGAGGTGGTCTGTTGATCATAGTTGCACTTGGTTGCAACACAGACAAAGTGCAGGGTGGGGTTCTTCCACTCAGTCGGCTCACAAATGATTTTGGAACCACAGCTTCAGAAACTAAACAGACCGACACTTGAATCAAAGATGAATGGCTGAGTCATCATCTCTCACCACACTGTGGGTTGATTTCCTCTTGTATGGTGGTGGGAAACAGTTGATCACTAACACAGATCACAGAGAGCAAGAACACAGTGCGTCTTGCAATACTTCTGATCCTATGACACTCAGGTGAACATGGCGTAAAACTGTAATATGCTTTTAATGATGTGTATCTTAGTAATGAATGGACGTCTGTGGTTTTAGGGGGTGGAGCGGGTCAGCTATTAATCCCTCTGTTGGCGGTTCGATCCCTGGCTCCACGTGTTGAAGTGTCATGTTGAAGACACTCAACCCCAAGTTACTCCCGATGGAGGGAACGGGCGAACGAGACTGTAAACCGCTTTGGGAACTGTTAAGGTTAAAAAGTGCCATATAGATGAAGTCAGTTTACCATTGTAGCTTATTAACATAGCAACCAAGTAACTCAATAAGTGAATCATGAAGAAATGGCCCAAGTTTAGCACTCATGAACTATTGCCTCTGCAACATATGAATGAAAGGAAACTGAAACTTTTTCTGTGAACTGCAATGCATCAACAAGTTTCCATTATTCAAAATTGTAATGTTCTGTCCTGACCGCATTTAGCAGGTTTGTTCCAGTTCAGTGCAATTCATAAAAGATCTATTTACAGTGTGAATGGCAGACACTGTTCTGTGGTGACACTCATACAGGTGAAATCCTGGTGAAAGCCACTTTGGATGTACCAAATATATCTTCTTCCCTAAGGGACATTGTTTTGTGGTGGATAAACCATGGGCTTCCGTGTCCACTTGATGAATGAACTTATTTGTATATAGCTTACAAGTACTCAAAGCTAGCTAGCTCGTTTTTATTGTTATTCCTTTCAATCTGTTTTGAAGAAACTATAAGCTTAACATTGGTGGTGTTAGCTTTAGCAAAAGAGCTAATTTTCAGATGGATGATTTTGCTGTAGGTGAATACAGAAATACTCTTTAGCATCCTTTCGTTTGTTTGCTGTGCTAGGCTAAACACGTCTTTGGCCGGTTCTGCACGTACAAAGGTGGCCTTGATATTGACTTTTTCATCTTGTTCAAGGTTAACACCTTAATGACTCGGAGAAGTCTGTGTGAAATGGCTGAAAGCTCCAGATAAACAACTTCATGTGGAGTTTGGTTAAATGCTGAGTCCTTTGTCAAGAATGAACTGTCAGTGATTTTATCGGGGGGACAAATATTTTCAATCTCGCTTTACTATGGTGAGAACAGACAGACAAACATCTATTCCATATTGAAACATCTGTCTTCTGTTAGGCCCAACGTTTCCCAATTGTCAGCAATATTCCCCTTTCATCAGGCTACTGTACAACACCAACTTGTGGATGTTTTCATGGGCTCTATTGAGACATTAGCGTTACATAATATGGGAAAGCACGCAATATTTCATCAGACTTTGCCTGACTAATTGACAGGAAGTGGGCTTTGTGAGAAATTAATGCTTATAGCAGCAATAATATACTGCGAGGCCACTGAGGACCATGGAGAAATTCGGCACTTTTACTTTTGTTTGATTTTTTACTAGAATTCAGTTTGGCTCCATCGTAGAAACACAAGCAGTGTGGCAGGCTTAACTAAGAATTACTGCCTACCAGGTACTGTAGTGTTTATTATGTCTTTGCATGTGTGTGTCCTGTACTTGCTTGTCTGGGCAGTGTAGTCGTGCATCAGATGTGGCTGACCGATCTTCTGTCAAACCAGCACAGACTAAACTAAAATTGGCATCGAGGATCGTGTGTGTGAGTCAGGTGAACTGAGACGAGCCCTTCTGCTATCTGAGTCATCACAGGCACAGTCGTGTCAACGGGAAGAGGCCTTTTCGAAAGCCACATGATAGAGTTTGTCTGAGGAGAGTTTGAGGTGTAAGGAACAACTTCGCTCTTGTGAGTCTGTGTTTGCTTATGGAAATCAGACCAGATGAGCCCACTGATCACCCAAAACAATAGTTGGTCCCTGGAATAATTAAGCAACTGACATCCCATCATGCTCAGGGTCACGCATGAAAGTGCTGCAGCTGTAGTGAGAGGTGGAGGGAGAGCACACAGAGCAGTATCTGTTTGTCTTGCTGAGGTTCCATCAGGAATACCTAGTCTGTCTGTCTGAGACTGTGCGGTCCTGCCTGGATCCCTCCGGTCCCTGAAATGAGTATTTCCATCACGCTGGGAAAAGTTCATCTCATCGATATGAGTGACACGTGCAAGTGAGTGACCAGCTGAAGGGGCGATCAAGCGAGGACTTCCGGTAGTCTTCAACATCAATGCATCACATTCCTAAAAAGGTATTCTGCTGTACTTTTATCTTTTAGTATAGTTCCTTTAACCCTTTCTACACACACGCCCCTCCCCCCTCCAAAAAAGAAATGCTGTGTTGTGGGTGATGCACATCATACTGCAGGAGTAAACAGAAAAGTGAGAAGTGTCTGGTAGGAAAATGTCATAACGTCCCTGTCTAGGTTCTTGTTTCTAGACAAGAACTGGGAGATCTGATGAGGGATGGCTGTGTTACAGTTACTTTGCTGTCCCATTGGCTGTAGGTGTGATGCTCTGGAATACACCCTGAGGGATTACATTCAAGGTATTATGATCAGGTTGTTTTCTCCCTATTTATCTACATTAAGCGACACTTCAGCTACAGAGCGCTGAAGGGTTTTATGAGCAAACAAAGCTACCATGCTGTCCCAGTCCCCTCATTTTAGACACTGCCGGGAGGCGGGGCTACAGGAAGCGCTAGTGCGCTTGCTTCGAGACCCATGAGACCTAGCGGTTTGAATGCAGGAGCTATGTGGAAGATCCAGGTAACTTTATACCCGAGAAATCAAACTTTCTTTGGCTTCATACGACTCTGAGCAGCTTTCATGGGAATGAACGGGGCCCCGCCTCTGACGCTGCATCCAGTTCTCTTTATACATCCATGGTCCCAACTGGTCGACTTTATGTCGGCAGTGGTCATGCAGGTTCAGGGTTGATTTAAATGAACCTATGAAATGCAGTTTTATTATAAATTTGATAAGATATGTCAATGTTAAAACCAGCATTGATGCGTTTCATCACAGAATTACAAAAAACACATTAAAGTGTGCAGTACCTCTTTAAGCACAATCGCATTAAGTTTCAGAGTCTTGTAGCTTTGAAGTTTGAGGTTTACCACAGCTGTAGTAGTGGCCGGCTTCTATGTGAAGACATTTTATTTTGGTGTTTCAAGTTCTGTGAATATCACATGATAACTTGAATAACCAAAAAAAAGTGCGTCTCAAGCATGAAAGAAAAGTGACATGAAAGCAGAAACATAAAAACCATGAAACACGAACATGACAGACATCAGCTGCTGCCTTCTACGTGTCCTTTTCAACATGTTTTCTTCTTCTTTCTTGGCATGCTGTCCTTCACATTGGTCATTTGTTGTTGAGGTTGCTGAGTATCATTACATCCCCACAGCCTGGCAGGGTGGAGAATTAGTGTCGCAAGTGTTTCACCAGAAGACTGTGTGGAAGTGAAACAGCTTTCGGTAGCCGGGGGCCTGAGAGCAAGGCAGGTTCAGGGAAGTCAGACTGATAGGTTCCTATTATGCTGTCCACTGTCCCCAGACAGAAGTCCTTGCTTCGAGCGTCACACTTCAGTTCCGGATCCGTCTGGCTGATCTGTCAGCAGGAATCTTTAACACACTCCACTGACCACCATTTCCCTTTCATTTCATACATGAACATCTTTTCAAAGCCGATTCTACCAATCATAAAACGGAGTGAATACGGATTAAACCCTAGCAGATATGTTAATCCTGTACCCAGTGCTTACCTTTAAATGATTAATTACAACTCGACATATATAACTGGCTGGCAGCGATTGCAGTACAAATAGTATAAGTCATAATTAGATGAAGGTTCAAATATGTTAAAGATACAAACAGTATATAAAAATGCAATGTTAAACCTTTCTCTACACCAGTTAACACTTACACCTTCAGTCAAACCTCCTCTACAGTTGTGCTGTTTTTCAAATGAGGCTGTAACTGTACATTTGGTACATTTGGTGATAAGGTGAAACATTTGTCTCCATCTAGTGGTGATGTGTACACACTGATTTGAAAAGATTATGGACGGTAAAGAGTGAATGCTGCAGGTTCAGTGTGAGGCGAGGCTGAATCACTATCCCGCGGCCCCAAAGGCACCATTCTGTTTCTGCCCACTTGGTTTGTGGTAATCTGATTAAATGCACATCATGTGCACGGCATCAAAATCAGACTTAAGGCCTTTTATTTGATATTATGCTTATGTGGCACATATTAATTAACACACATATGTTTCATCCAAGTAGACAATGACAGATCATTAAGATGCAGTGCCACTGGTTCTGTGGCATTTTGCAAACTGGAATTCAGGCATGAACTCATCTGAAACTGAAGCTGAAGACATTTTACAAACATGTTCTGTAATTAGGGCTGCTGCTAATTATTTAAACTATTGATTAGTCTCAAGGTAACGTCTTAAATTTGGTCACTTTGTATAACTAATGGTTTCAAATTTATTCAGTTTGCCGTGATAATTTGTATAACTTTATGGTTTTGTATTTTAGTTTGATAAATGACTGAAACAGCTAACAGTTATTTTGGCATTATTTAAGCATTAGCTGAGAAAAGGCATTCTGTAGCCTGTACTTCAGGACCCCAAGAGGTTTAATATGACCCTGCTGTGAGGAAGGTAAGGGTGCTTCGATCAGGATTTTTTGCAACTGAGTTGCTAAAAGGTCCGGCTCACTCTCTGCCTTAGTGCTAGCTCGCTTTGAAAACTCGACTAACCTTCAAATGTCTGATGAGACATTTTTTGGTTTGTTCCTCCACAAGGGCTTTCCTTGGAAAACACCTTGCAAATGTATTTTTCAGACAGCCATTTTATTTTATATTGGCCTTCATAGAGACCACCGATCAAACTATTTCGAACAAATGTTGGCCTATATCAACAGGACCCCCCTTAATAATCTGTGTGCATCTTGTGTTAGTGTGATAGTGTTAAACTTTGACTTAAATGATGTTTGAATATTTATTTCAGAATGATACAGCAAGTCTGCAGGGTCCCTCTCTATCTCTGTTTCTCACACAAACACTGGCTGGGAGGAAGCTGGAAGAGAAACACTGTTGGGTCCTTAGATTATATGATAGTCGAAGGTAAAAAACACTCTTTCATCACTCCCATAAGTATTAAAGCACTGGAAGTCTGCCACAGGAGGAGTTAATCTGTGGGTGTTGAGACAGTGTTACGTTTCCTTCTCCCCAGCCGTTAAGAAGGGACAGTTTGTGGCAGTCAGCAGAGACCCTGTTGCCTTATCTCCCACCCACTGCGAACTCTACCCAAGCTCCTGGGGCATTATCTCAGCCTCTGCTGCTCACATTACGTCAACCTGCTGGGGCTTCGCTGCCTTCATGCCCTCCCTCACTCCCCCCTGTCAACCCATCTATCCTTCTCCCCCCTCCCCTCGTCCTGCTGCGCGTCACTTCCTGCTTCCCCCTGTCCTTTCCAACCTTTTCTGCAATGTTCGCACTGACTTAATTTCCTTCTTTACTACTTCCTTTCTCTTCTTCCTCTCCTAATATCCTCACCCCTCATCTTGTTCATTGTCATTATCCCCTCTCTACACCTTCTTTTCTCATTACTGACTCTGTCCATTGCTTCTTCTCCCTACTCTTGATACTCTTACCTTCTTATTTGTCCCCTCCCTCCTTGCGGTCCTTTCCAGCCTTTGCGCTCCTTATTTTCTTTCTTTTCTTCCCACTCTTTGACCTTTCCCACCAATCCTCCCTGTCCTGTCCTGTCCTATCGCTCCTGAGTATTAAGCCCATGCTGAGCTCCAGCAGGGCCAGAAATACAATCAGATAATGCTGGACTTCCAATCAGACTGGCAGAAGTTAGCTCTCTGCAGAATCGCTCGTGCAGAGTAACTACTCTCTGCGGATGCCCTCACAAATGCGGCTTAATGCATGCAAGCGAGAAACATGGATGCTCAAACCCACACACAAGGTCAACAGCATAAGACGAGGAGATGCACGCAGAAGAAATGTGGCAAAGAGATGTCATAACCTCGTGTTTCTGTCATGAAACAAAACAGACGGATTTATTCAACCTCACAGCTTCATAATTGTTGGAAGTGCAAAGTGTTCCTTTGTATTGGCAGAAACATGTTAGCATTGTTACATCTCCCCTGCAAGAGCAACGTATGAATATGTTCTCTTCCCCAATGCACTGGCGCAGAATACGTAAAAAAGTCTTAATTCCCATATCATCCCTCGCTTTCAGGGAGGTTTTATGTAAATCTCACACCCACACCATGCTACTGTTTCTCTGAGTTTCTGTGGGTATCAAACCACATATGTTGGCTTCACCTCAGTCACAAAATAATATGTTTGCATATTTTCACTACAATCACCCTGGTTCCTTTGTTCAAGAGGTTCTTTTGATGCCTTCCGTGGAGGTCGTACAAAGGGAAGAGGATGTGATGACTGGATTGCTGACATTTTGGGAAATATGCTTATTCACTTTCTTGCTAAGAGCTGAATGAGAAGATGAAGCTACAGCGAGCAGCCGGTTAGCTAACAGCTAGCCTGGCTCTGTCAGAAGATAATACCAGCTCCTCTGAAGCGCACTAATTCATTTCCTGAGGTGTTTTCTGTGATGCAGGGTTCAGGGTCCATCTTCAGGTTTAACTCTGGGTTTTCAGCACTTCGACATCATTTCATTGTGCTTTTGTATCCCGATATCATCCTACAGCAGACTGATTGAAGCACGAAAGCCTTGTACTATTTACTGCTTAATTATGTTTTAAGATTTATTTTTCATTTGCT
Organism: Nannoperca obscura; assembly: GCA_036024295.1. Lineage (NCBI taxonomy): Eukaryota > Metazoa > Chordata > Actinopteri > Centrarchiformes > Percichthyidae > Nannoperca > Nannoperca obscura. Next base: position 21,878 of record JAVQJL010102133.1, read on the forward strand.
CCCAATTCCGTTTGACACCGCAGGGGTTGCAGCTGAAAGAATCAGGCTACAATTGTCATACACGCCATATCATCATCATCTAAGGGGACTCTGTTACCTTTGTGAGAACCAGGCTAGCTGTTTCCCCTTGCTTCCAGTCTTTCTGCTAAGCTAACCTGCTGCTTCATATTCATCTGAGGCATCAGACTTGAAAATGGCTTTAAGAAACCTGCAGAACAAGTGTTCTCCAAGGGCTGAACAGAAAAAGATTAGACTGTGTAGGGAAGATGTTTGTGCTTGATCATTATCTCTGCATTATGCCAGAAATGCTGCTCGATAACCTCAGTTTTCTTCATTCCCACCGGATGTTTGCAGTTTGGGAGCCAAAAAAATGGATAACAGACTTTGCTGATAATGTAGCCATCCCATCAGTGAAGAAGGCAACATTGCAATCCACTGTTTAAAGACCCTGATGGGTTTGGCAACATACTGTAGATGAGCAGTCATGCTGATTAGTGAAAGCCTTGAGTTATTTTCACTATCTCCTTACAAGAAATCTTAAAAGCTGGGACACCTTGGGACTTTAATAAGCCAGAGTTTTTAGACTCATTGTGAAAACAGCCCCTGGAGAGTTACCCTGTAGTTTTTATAAATAACATACAGTCTTACTTTTCATAGGATGTGGTGCAGTCATTAGAGGTTTAACAGCTGAATCAATAACATTAAAGCACCTTAGCGTGTGTTGTTTTCTCCTTAAAGTAGCAGGTGCATTCTCAATCTCAGCTAAGACTCATGAAGCTTATGCTTACTTTTTTCCAACATTCTCTCTTCACAATCATGACAATTTTACACAGTTTTAACAACAACGTAATTGTTCATGTCTGTTAATGGTGCAGATTATAAACTTTTTTTATGTGCAAATATGGCAACACCGACCTTTTCCAGAAGGAGGCTGAGGCTGACTTTGATGCAAAGAGGCAACATGGCTCAAGCGGCTGCAGCTGTTCCATGTTGACGTACTCTACCCCGGAGTGTGCATGTAAACAGGAACATTAGTGGAATATTCATTTTCATTAGCCATGAAAGCAGCTCAGTAGGAATACTGTCTTTTTTGGAATAAGGGCAACACAGCTGATTATGTTGTACACGTAGTCACTGTCATCCTTCTTTTCTCTTTAGGGACAACCACTGAGCAAATTGCCTCCCTGCCTGCGAGGAGCTCCGTTATCTTCTCACACATCGTGGCGCTAATGTTCAGCTCAGACAGTTTGTCGTGCAACATTTCCTGCCTCCAGCCACTTCTAACCCCCCCCCCATGCATTTCTGGGGGAACCTTCCAGGCCTTCCTTTCTCCACCTGTCCTGACGCCCACATCCACCTGCTCACCTGTTCACGTGCCCAAATCACCCCCACCTGCCTCTCATTATCTCATCAGTCCTTGGGTGCATGTAACCCGCTCACCTGCGCCTTTCCCTGAGTCAGTTTGTCACGTTGTGCGCCAGCCATCTGTACCTGGTCTGGATTTTCTGCCTCATGTGGCCCACCTGTGTTTTGACCTGCCTTGCCCATCTGGATTCTTTGGCTGGTTTCGACTGCCTTGTCATGCCTGACTATAAGCCTTTTTAATTTGAACACTGGTTTAGTAAAGTCTCTTCTGCCTCAGTGTCTGGATTTGGGTCTCCAGTCCTATTACCTCATACACACATCTGTGACAGGTGGTGCTTAAGTTGGAGCTTTTTTCTCTGCAAGCAGGATTGTGCCACAGATGCCAGAGGTGTCCAGGTGTACACACTTTATTTTATTTAACTAAAGTTGCTCCTGAAACTTTAACTTAACCTGAACCTGCTGAATCACTGAACCTACAGTAGCTACAGCACTGAATGAGGTTTGGGTTCAGCAAAGACGAAATGTCCTCTGTTTCTTTGAATTGAATAACCTGTGAAGGAATTTCAAAGACATGATGGGGTTTTAGAAAAGAGTAAATATCTTTAAAGTTTTGAGAAGGCTTTGAAGAAGCATTTAGAGCGTAATGTAGAGATAAAAATGTACAAAAAATGAATCAATCGAAGCCTTAAAATACACAATGTGTCTTTTTGCAGACTAGTCAGGGGTTGAAATTACACTGAAGGAATTTCTACAACCCTGGTGATGGACCTGACCTTATTCTTGTCCTAATGCTGAGGTTTTGGAATTGGTCCAGTAGATTACCTCAGCCGGCTTCTGCAAACGGCAAACACAGGAGTCTTAATACAGAACTAAACCCTGAACAACTGAGGAACACGTCCTGAATCGGAGGGTTTTCCTGTTTTTGTTGTTGTCTGGACATTTTGCATGCTCATAAATTAGAACACACCCACACACAGCATTTGCATACATAAAACCACTTTTTAATCATTATAATCAGTCACAACAGCTGCAGAACTTGTCGAACAGAAACAACACAGCAGAGTTTTCATTCTAACACTATGTACTGTCACAAATAAGTTATTGAAGAGCAGGGAGCATGAGATGCTTTAAAGTCGCAGTTATTGTACTTTCATGTGGAAAAATATAATTACATGGGTGCCGGATCACAGACTAAATACTCTGCTGGTAACTGATTATTCAGACCAGCAACAAGATAATGACAGGTCTTTGGCTTCTATGCAGCACACAGAAGGCTGTTTGTTAATGTTACATTGAATGAGAAGGTGGAATCACTCCGCAAATAAAATCATACTGAATTGTAACCGCAATGATGTCACACTTTAAAGAGTCATTGAGATATAATAAACCATATTCACGGGACACAAAAGCTTTGAAATTGAATAGAACATTTAATATTACACATTACGTATTTGTGTGGACAAATCAAACATTTACCTATTTTCCAAACAGATCAGCCGTAGTCTGAATTACAAGCCTTTTTTGTGGACTATAAAGCAATCCAAACAAATTTACTCTACATTATTTATCATGTTTGGCTTTTTAGATCCTGTCAGTCCTCTTACCTACACCTCTGTCCCTCCTTTCACTTCCTGCTTCCTCTGACAGACGAGCCTTTTTTATTTCTTTAACTGACATTCTAAGGAGAGTCGGCTGAAGTGCAGAATCAATCATTCAGAGCTTCTTTTTTTACTCCTTCCCATTGCTTTCATTGCTGTTCAGCCTGTTCGAGGAGAGCTTGGTATATTTCTGACTTCAGAAATCGCGGATAACCGTTGTTTTCCATCAGACCATATATCAGTCTCTGCGCCCTGCCGAAGAAATTTGGCCCCGGATGAGAGAGATTTTCACTGATTTCTTCTCTTGTCACACAGTCAATGTTTATCTGTGTTGAGAAAACAGCAACTTTTATTTCACTCATTCACTCCAGATCTTTCTGACTGGTGTTATTTTTACATGATCATGCCTGTTGAGAAAGTTAACTAGGTTCAAATAGAAAAAAACAGTGTGGCACTGAGAAACAAAGAAAGGTATCATTGTATGTCATAGTAAAAGTGAATAAAACTGCAGAGTGTGAACAAGCAAACCGGCAATTGAGGCTGATTGTAAAATTACACAGGTGTGACTTCATTCACGTCTCACTTTACAAAAGGCATACCTGTCTGGGCGCATCGACTTGGACGAACTCTGTGTAGATTGTTTTGGCAGCAGCTTTCATTTCTTTCGCACTGGTAATTTTCTTGTAGTCCTCACAGGCCAGCCAGAATTGAAGGTTCTCCTCACTGTATTCTGTCCTCAAGAAGTCCTCAAACACCAGCTGGCCTGCTGCACACAGGGAGCACAAACACTTTGAAACACGGACAGTTTCCTTTTCAAACATTTGACAGAAGTTGAATTACACGGTTTTTAAGGACCTCACAAGTCCGCCATAATCCTCCCTTTTTGTTTAACCTTAATTACAGGGTGTCAAGCCTGCAAGAGTAAAATATAATAAAGTAATTATACTGGAACTAGTTTTTCTAGCATTATAGCAGCTTTTCCCTCAAGGTGTAACCAAATCCAATATGCACATGCATTAATTCCCACAAATGCATAATATCCTATATTACCTCAAGCTGATGACTCAGTACAATTACGACCATTGGTGATAATTCTGCTTATTGCTTCCATTTTTATTTCTTCTTATATGTAAAAAGTGAAAGATATGAGTCCTAGAAGTCCTTTGTATACATTTACACGTATGAATCTTCCAAGTCAGATTCACTTAACACTCTTAACTGCATAAACGTGTTGTAAATTGCTTGTTTTGAGTCTGATGAATGATGTTCATGAGGAGGGGCGTTTATTAAAATTGCCACCTGTTATTTAATTCACACAAATGTTTCCAAAGGATAAAAACATTTTCACACTGCACTGAAATCAGCAGACGCGTTTATCAGTGTCTGTAGTGGTGTTAGATGACCTGAAACGATTAGAAAGCATTAATAGCAGTTTTCAACAATGTGTCATCAGAGCAGCGCTGTACTGCGACAGCCACGGACTCGAAGACGAATAGTTCGACATGAAGCTAAATGCTAAACGTCTTGTGAAAGCAAAGCGCTTCATGACTAATGGGAGAGGCGGTCAAGGGGGATTTGACAGTCATGCAGATATTATACCAGAGAAGATTGTAGCATACAGCAGTTGATGTTACACAGAGGATGATACTGTGATACTAGACAGAGACCTCCATCAAGAGCCTGAGGCAGCTGTCAGAGACACATCTACTGAACTGTGCTGAAATATGTCGATAAAATAGAAATTGGCAAGCCATATTGTGCAAATCCATTCAGATAGAGGTGTTATTATTAAGTCCAAGTGTTTGTTCACTTTGTGTGAAGAAGATATTTGATCTTGTGTGCACAAGATGTGTGTGTGTGTGTGTGTGTGTGTGTGGTGGGGGGGGGGGGGGGGTAATTAGTTTTGGAGGCTCTGTAAATATTAAATCAAAGTCCACTAATTAGTTTTTTATTACATTTTAAAATAAAATGCAGAAAACCGAGATGGGGTT
>JAVQJL010102135.1:0-13935 GCA_036024295.1 Nannoperca obscura
CAGACAGTTAGGTAGCAGTCGTCTGATTTGAGTAAATGGTGTGGAACATTATGGCAGTGGAGCCAAATGACCTGTGGCCAAAACACACAGATGGCACACTGACACACACACACACACACACACACACACACACTAAAGGTCCTGCAGGGAATGAAACCGAATGGGATCCAATGAAGGAAATTACGAGTGAATGAAGTAAAAGTGACGCTTGATGAAAGCTGCGTTTCTTTAAATCAAACTAAAGATGTTTCTAAATAAGCGTTAAATACAAAGTGACAACGTTCAAATGTGCAGAGGAGGATGGTGTCGATGTCATTAGTTGAACTGATGGTGGCGTGAGATGAAAAGTCAGAAGTTCATCCTCAGGGGAACATGAACGTCTGAACCAAATATCATGGAAATCCATCCAACATCTGCCGAGACGTTCGGAAAAACTACAACCTCATTGTGACGCCATGAAGAAGAGGCAGGGGTTCATCCTCTGGGGAACACGAACATTCAGGCTTTACTGAGTCTGAACCAAAGAGGTAGAGCAACCAACAGACTGACTCTGCCGTCCTGCAGCCACACACAGTCACACACAGTCAAACACACACACACACACACACAGCCACGCACGCACACACACACACACAGTCAAACACACACACACACACACACACACACACACACAGTCACAGACACACAGTCACACACAGTCAAACACACACACACAGTCACACACGCACACACACACAGTCACAGACACACACACACAGTCTCTCACACACACACACACAGTCTCTCACACACACACACACACACACACACAGTCTCTCACACACACACACCCACGTTTCTCATCTTCTCTCCACTCACTTTCATCAGATCTGCTTTGTTGGCAGGAAAGTTAAGAACAACGTAGCTGAAGCGTCAAAGTTTAGCATCTTTCTGTCTCTCTTCTTTATTCTCCCCCTCCCTTCACTCCCCCCCCCCCGAGGCGTCAGTTGAAGGTTTCCTTCAGAGATGCACAGTTGCAGAATCCTGCAGCTCCAGCACCGAGCAGCGGGTGATCATTTACAGTTGCCTGCAGGCCTGAACTTCCTGCCAGCGTCATGTCAGCATGTTTCTCCAGCTGCTCAGAAAGTGCAAAAACATCCCGACCGAGCTCATCGGCATCCTTCAACATCACAGTGAGCGCGCTGGAAAACTCCTGCAGACGCCCGTAACTCACGCCAAGGTGGGACCAGAAGGTGTGAACCAAACGTCACCGGGGAACATAAATCTGTACATCAACATATTAACAAACGAGTTAAATCACAGGGGGCGGGGCTTTGCTCTGGAGGTGGTTTGGCGCCGGAGAAGAACAAAATAAGTTAAAGACGATTACAGTAATGCGGCGGCACGAGGGCACAGCGAGTGAAACATGAAGACGAGGGCTGAGGCGCAGAGACAGTGAGAGGAAACCAGAGAGGAGTGTGAGCTCACACTGAGGGTTTTATGTAACGCTGTAGAGTGGGAAGCTGTAATGCAGGAGAGCTGGGAGGCCTTCAGGGTCTCCTGGGAGTGGCGTAATTTACATTAGACCTATAAAAGCTCTGAGTAGGGCAGTGTGGAGGAGGAGGAGAGAGGAAGAGAGAGGAGGGGGGAAAGGGATTCACGTTTCTAAATAAAAAAAATCTCTTCATCATAAAAAATAAAAAGAATAGTTAGACACTTTTGGAAATCAGCATATATGACCAGACAACCAGAAGACAGTTAGCTTAGCTTAGCACAAAGACTGGAAACAAAGGGAAACAGCTAGCCTAGCTCTGTCCGAACTACATCTCCTTTATTTACATCAAACTAAAACATTCATGCACATTTTGTATGAAATGTTTAGATGTGAAACATGTTTAGATGTGATGACTCTCATCATTGAATGAAGCAGTCGTTTCTGAGCAGGTTTGGTTGCAAACACCTGAAAACGACCTGGAAATGTAATTAAATGAGTAACATTTACTTTAAAAACACATGCACAGATGGATTTGTTGTTGTGTGTTGCAGGGAGGGAGACTTAAAGAAGGAGAGAGAGAGAGAGAGAGGGAGGATACAGTGGGCAGAAGCAACAACGGGAGCTGAGATGTGTTCAATGTCCCGTAGGACGGCTGTAATCTGCATTAGACCTTTATTACACGGCTGAGCTGCTGCAGCGTCACACAGTACAAAGCTTTGCTGTACGTGGACGAGAGAGAGAGAGAGAGAGAGACGAGTGGGAGGATGTAATGCAGGGATACGAGATGCATTCAGGGTCCCGTGGGACGGAGCTAATTTACATTAGGCCCAGCCAAGTCCAGACTGAGAGAGAGAGAAACGGTCAGATACCTGTAGGAGATCTTCTTGTCCCTCCACTTCTGCCCCGTCAGGGCGTAGCGTTTGTTCCTCTGCCGGCGGCTGGTGTGAGGATGATCTGGGACGCCACAGCGAGGTCTCCTCATCCACCTGAACACAACAAGCGTCTCAGCTCAGCCAGCGCTTTGATCACTGATCAGTCATCAGAAGAGTCACTGCTGCAGCAACATATCATACATGCTGGACTTCAGGCTGGCAGGAACAGTCCTGATGGTTACACACACCATATTTTCGATATTAACCTCTTCACAAGGTTTGGGGACTTCCTACGTCTCCCCCCCGCACAAATGGACCGTCCCAAACAGTGAATGACCGACACCAAGGATAAATCATGAAACACACACAGGTGGAACTGATCAGACCTTCACACGTGAACAAGAATGACAAAATAAAACAGGAAACAGCTCTAAACTTTCAAAATAACATCACAAGAAAGCAGATCCAGTCCGATGAGCGTGAGCCCACACGGTACATACAACAGTGTGGACGCCTTAAGGTCCAAACATCCTAACACGTTCATTTTTAACGTCTTAAGACGGACGTTGACGTAGACGTTTCGGTCCTCTGGTCCTTCCCTACGACGTAACATCATCCTCACCAGCTGCCGCCTGTCAGTGTGTTGTTTAACCTCATGAAGTAGTGATTTAGGATTTAAAGAAGAGGAGTGATCCCGAGTGTAAAGGTCAGGACCCCCGTCCTCCTCCTGCATCTTGGAAGCAGCTTCAGACGTTCATTTAACCTCCTGCCAGCAGATTCCTGCAGCTGGTCTCAGAAACATTTAGTCTTCAGATAAAAATCAGCAACAAACCTGGAAGCTGCTGCACACGCAGGCGAAACGTGTCTTTATTAGATATTAAGAGTCCATTGAAGGAAGCCACACTCGTTTACCAGCTCGGACATGGAAGGAGTGGCATCACTTCCCATTTTAAAGAAGAGGCTCTGTGACTCTAGCAGCTAGCTGGTGAACACAAGACCAGGAAGTGTTCAAACCAGAGACAATGTGGGACTTCAGGGGGACACAGGTCCAACTAATGCTGCTCTTTGCTCGCTGGATGTGTAAATCAACAACTCGCTGATGAAAAGAATCAGTTTGAAGTCTGTAGAAACTAAGTCTGGTCCAACAAACTGCAAGTGTCGTTCACAACTAAACGAGCATCACTATTAAACAGTTCTGCACAGAAACAGGTTGGGTGCAATGTCACCAAAATGAATAGTTGTCTGTGTTTTGGAGCACTTTCTCTACAATGTGTTTTGTTTTGTGGATGATTTTTGGATGGATGACTGTGCACGCTCACTGACTCACTCTATCGTCGTCTCGTCCAGGATCCCCGTCACAGGAATGCCGTAGAAGCGCTGCATGGCGGCCACGGCGGACTGCATGGCCTTCTCCTGCCGCAGGTCGGACGTGCGGACGTCGTGAGGCAGCAGGTAGCCGTAGTTCTTCAGCCACGTCTGAGGAGGAAGGAGGTCAGACACGATCAGCACAACACAAACACCTCCTTCAGCTTCTACATTTCTCAGCATGTTGGTGAAACTGAAGCTGAACCAGAGTCACAGTGTTAGTCGACAAGTGGATTTGGGATTTCTTTGACTAAAGAGAAGTGTTTTGTTACTAGAACTATGAGATGATGATCAGCTGAGACTGGGAGGAAATTCAAACTGCCACGTATTGACGAGTTGGATGAAACAGGATCGAGTGTTTTGGTTTTGTAACTAAATGTTCACAGATGTCACCAGCTGGTGGTGGAGGTGCTCGAAGAAGAAGCCAAAAAAACATCTCGGAGAACGGTGATCGAGGCCACGCCCACACACCCACCTGAACCAATCACAGCACACTTGCAGCTGTCAATCAGGAGGCCACACCCCCCTTTTATAGCATCAAATAACAAATTAAAACAAACATCAGCGAGATGAGAACAACCTGACAGGACGGGAACATTTTGTTTTTATTTGACATGTCCCATCCGCTAACATGGAGGGGGCGGGGCTTATCACCTGTACTGCAGCCGGCCACCAGGGGGCGACCCAGGTGTTTTGTCACGTCGGCCATCTTTCTTTAGTGTAGTTTTCTGAATAATACTGACAGATTTATGGAATACGTCACTCAACAACATGAACACATGATTCAGTCCGATGCAACAATCGATGCTGAATCCACAAGTTTCCTCAGATGATTCTTCTTATTTTCCACTCTGAGCGCTCCTGCCTCTTTAATGTGACATAACACAATCTTACAACCCTCCAGAGAGGAAGAGGAGGAGGAGGAGCAGAGAGGAAGAAGAGATAACGAGGGCTGGCTTCAGGCCTTCTCTACAGGCTCATTAATATTTCAGAGTGTGCCCGGCAGCTCGCTCTCAGCTGCTGCATCAACGTCTGCCCGACGGAAACCTTCAACACACGTGAGGAAGTCAACGTCACACATTCAGACCTGATGCAACCAAATGATTCTCTAAAAAACCACAAACCCTCGAGCCTCGGCTTCATGAAATCAATGATTCTTTAATAAATCTCACGTTGTGATCAGGCTGAGCTGAAGACCTGCCAGCCGGTACTCTGATGTTTAGTAAAAAGGGACGTATTTATTCTGATTACGACGCCACAAAGTTTGATGATTAATCCTCTGAAAACATCAAAACTACAGCAGCTCGAGGATTCACTCTTGTTGCAGCTGAAAGCTCAGGCTGACGCTTCACTCGTCATCACGTTGCACGCTCGTGTCGCATGTTGATGATGTCATTATGTCACGTGAGGCGTTTTAATCTGTCACAGTTTCAATAAGTGTAATTGGTTATTGACTTCCAGCCTTTTGGCTCCGGTTGTGCAGATTTTAAAGGACGTGAAGCGTTTGAAGACAATCCAGGAAATGACATCACAATAAGAAAACATGAAGCAGGGAAGCAGAAGAAGAGAGTTTCTACATTCACGACAGTTTAGGATCAGTATGTTTTGTGTTTATTTGATAAAAACATGTCAGATTTCTGTATTCTTTTACTTTTATTCGTCATTCTGGTTTATTGACCTACATTTGATCTGAGCTTGTGCAGATTTTAGAGAAATGCAGAATTCAGACGACCTACATCTGTTCAAGCTCGTCTGTTTGAGTTATTTACTCTGTGACCTGCTTTTAATCCAGAGTGTAAACGTGAACACGGAGCGCCACGCGGTCCGAGAAGGAAACCGACTGCTTACCATCCAATTAAAGAAATCTGTGGCGTCTTCAGACGGATTCCTGATTAACATCCAGAAACAAACTGTCGACATACAAAACTTCCATTGGAAAAATGAGGATTTAACAGAAAACTGTTAGAGGCGAGATTTCATCAAGGAATAAGGAGGCTGCCGGGTTCATTCTCCTCCAGCAGCCGACTGCTGACACACACACACACACACACACACACACTAATGCAGTATCGAGGTCCTTAGAGACTTCATTGCAGAGTGGTGTGTGTGTTTGTGTGTGTGTGTGTGTGTGTGTGTGTGTGTGTGCGTACTGACGAGTGGGACAGCCGCTGCTGGCTCAGAGGAAGCAGTTTGAATTAAATAATTCACCAGCTGCTATTATACAACAATTACTACAGTGCCAACACACACACACACACACACGCACACGCACACGCACACGCACAAGATTAAAACCGGTGATTTATGTTACCGTTCCTCGTGTTTCATTAATATTCTTATGTGCAGGTGCAGAGCAGGAGGTTCAGGGGGGACAAGAGGAGTCCAGTCCTGGATCAGCAAGGTGCCCCCAAACCTCACCGCCTCCACCACCATCACTCAGTCCCGTCTCCAGGGCGACGATTGATGAGCAACGACAAAAAACCAATAACACAAACCATTTCTGGATCTCAGAGCTCAACTTCCCTCGAACACTGGGATATCAAGACGATCCACTGGCTTCACCAAACCCCCTGCAGGCCTCCGGAGACGACCGACAGCAACGATACCGATCAGAACTACCACAAGACTGACTGATCAGTTCTGTGTGTGTGTGTGTGTGTGAGATAGCATTTAACTAAACATTTATATATTGATCCTGAAGCAGCATCAGAGATTATTCGCGGGTCAGTTGTGACTTTTAGCTTCACCCTGAGCTCCGCTGGTGATCTGGTGACGTCCTCGTGAACACATGGAGCCGTGTGTGTGTGTGTGTGTGTGTTTTACACGAGAGTCATGAAAGAAGGAGTGAGGAAGACACGAGATGAAGGCCCAACTCGACTGAAAGATGTCCGCCCTCTCCGCCACGCCAACAACGAGGGTTGCTGACTTACTGAGCACGTGCGGCACCGCGTTGTGTTCGAGGCTCCGTACAAACGTAAACCGTAAACACAGACCTTTAATATCGTCACACACACGTTAGCATCGAGAAAACCTGGTTTGAAAAACTGTAACGTGACCGGAGGGAACAGATCGTCATGGAAACCACGGTTACCAAAGTTACAACAGCAACGTCCTGTAACAAAACTAGTGACATTTTATACAATTAATCAACTTATCAAGAAAATAACCAACTGATTTATTGATCGCGAAGTGTGTGTGTGTGTGTGTGTGTGTGTGTGTGTGTGGTGGGGGGGTGCACTCAGGCTGAGAGACGGTTAATAGTTTAACAGGGTCTATTTTTATCGCAGCAGACAGACGGAGGAGACACAGCGGCAGACTGACGCACAGGTTCAGGCATCAGAGAGGGAGCGAGGCGACCAATCAGGTCGTCAGGAGGACAGACAGACAGACGGCCAATCAGGTCGTCAAGAGGACAGACAGACAGACAATAAGGTGGTCAGGAGGACAGACAGACAGACAATCAGGTGGTCAGGAGGACAGACAGGCAGACAATCAGGTGGTCAGGAGGACAGACAGACAGACAATCAGGTGGTCAGGAGGACAGACAGACAATCAGGTGGTCAGGAGGACAGACAGACAGACAATCAGGTGGTCAGAAGGACAGACAGACAGCCAATCAGGTGGTCAGGAGGACAGACAGACAGGCTGCAGTTCCTACACGAGGAATCAGTCAAATACTCGTTTTTTTAAATACAAATTTACAAAATATATCTAAATAAAATACATTTCCTTGTTTCAGCTTTTCTTTAGTTTTAGACGTGAAAGTGAGTTTAATGTTGGTTTAACGGCCGATTGTTCATCTGACATTTTATACAACAAACAATAAGTGAAACTCTTCTGTAGCTGCAGCTTCAAGTCGCGAGACGATCACGCGTCTGTTCCGCAGGACAGAGCGCTGGACATGTTGGTGCGACGTCACTCCCACGCTGTCCCCAGACCCACGCACACCCGTGAGAAATGTTTCATTTTTCATTTCATCCAGCTTCATCATTTGAGACAGAAAAGAAGGAAATCCTCACATTACGGCTCGTTTTCTGCTTGGAAAAAGGTTTTAAATGATTAATATTCAGATTTGTTGCAGGTAAATTCTGTTTCTATCAATCAAATCATTTTAGTTCGCACTAAAATCTTCATCTCACCTGGCAGGTGTGACGTCACTAGAAATGAAACTGGGTTAGAAATGAAAGGACAGAATTCCTTGCGTGTCTCAAACGCCTTTGATTTGCTGTTTAAGTGGTTTCTGGAACCGTTAACATTACATTTAAACACAAATTGCTTTTTAGCTTCTTTTTAATTCCACAATTACAAACAACACACGACGCAAACAGTGGAAACTACGTGGTTTCCACCACGTGAAGCACGTGTTAGAAGCCGTTTGTTAGTTTTAAGATAAAATAAGTGAACGTGGACTTTTGGCGGCAGGAGGAAGTCCTGAGTAGTTCGACTCGACTTTTACATACAACACATACATGACGCAAACAGAAAAGCGTGGAATGAGAAGTCGTCGTGTGTGCAGGAACATGAAGCACCTGATGTGTCTTTATATACATTACTGAGACTTCACACTGCAGGAACGCCGCCTCACGGTCGTCCTGCAGCACCAACGCAGCCAGGGTTACGGGTTCAACTCCCGCTGCAGCAATCCAGCTTCAAATGTCTGAAGTGGTGTTGCTGTGAGGCACTTTGGGTAAAAGCATCTTTCCAAATGGCACATTGTCCCCGCCGGGTGGAGATCTCCGTCTGGAAAATGTCAAACTTCTCACAAAGCAGAAATAGCAGCTCTGTTTTCAGCTCCGTGACAAAGAGTTTGATAAACTGGGAAGTCTCTGCAGTGCCATTCAAAAACTTTCAAAAACTTTGGGTTCAGGGAAAATGTGATCCACGTTTTAAACAGCGAGGGTCGTGGTGAGGTCGGGAAGCATCACACTGATCACACGACGGAGTGAAGCAGGGAAGACTCTGAGACTAAAGTGAGAGCAGATGGAAGATTCAATATATTTACAGGCAGGAGACAAACGCAGCAAGAGGACACGGAGACACAAAGACACCAGGACACCAAGACACGAAGACACCAAGACACCAAGACACCAGGACACCAAGACACCAGGACACCAAGACACCAGGACACCAGGACACCAGGACACGAAGACACGAAGACACCAGGACACAAAGACACCAAGACACCAAGACACCAAGACACCAGGACACGAAGACACCAGCACACGAAGACACCAGCACACGAAGACACCAGGACACGGAGACACCAGGACACAAAGACACCGGGACACAAAGACACCAAGACATCAGGACACCAGGACACAAAGACACCAGGACACGAAGACACGAAGACACCAGGACACAAAGACACCAGGACACCAAGACACCAAGACACCAAGACAAAGACACCGGGACACAAAGACACCGGGACACAAAGACACCGGGACACAAAGACACCAGGACACGAGGACACCAGGACACAAAGACACCAGGACACAAAGACACAAAGACACCAGGACACGAGGACACCAGGACACAAAGACACCGGGACACGAGGACACGAGGACACCAGGACACCAGGACACCAGGACACCAGGACACGAAGACACCAGGACACAAGGACACGAAGACAGAAGGACACAAGGACACGAGGACACAAGGACACGAAGACACAAGGACACGAAGACACAAGGACACAAAGACACGAGGACACAAGGACACGAAGACACAAGGACACGAAGACACAAGGACACAAGGACACGAGCACACAAGGACACGAGGACACAAGGACACAAAGACACAAGGAAACGAGGACACAAGGACACAAAGACACCAGGACACAAGGCTAACGAGGGAATCAGGAGGCAGGTGAGGATAATCAAAGACGCATGACGGCAGGAACTAAAGAGACGAGACACATCAGCTCCTTTATTAGGAGCTCGTGCCGACTGATGATTGGTTTATCCTACGCAGATGTTACGGTTTACTATCACAACTAAAAGAATAAAGAAATATTAAATCATGTAACCAGACTGGAGATCTGGAGGAACCATGATGTGAGATGCTGCTACTTCACCTGCAGGCTGCACCTGCATCCTGTCAGAGTTAAGGTTTCCTCTGAGATGGGATGGATTCATGGACACCAGAAGACCTCACACCCGGTAAGAGACACGTGAGGCAACGACACAGCGAGAGGTGAGAGGGACAGGTGTGTACAGGTGTGTACAGGATGTACTAACAGACATATGTTAGATTCAGTGTCAGCCCTCCTCCCGGACGCCCCCCCAACTGGTAGGAGGTCCCGGGGTTAGACCCATATCTCTGTCACCAGGCCTGGGAGCACCACAGGACCTCCGGGAGCAGCTGACTGACACACACACACACACACACACACACACACGTTTATGTAACGTGAAACCCTTTTGAAGAACTCTCAGGTGGGACTGAGGGGCTCTAAGCTATGACCTCATGTCTGTGGTGTCAAATCACACACACACACACACACCGTGCTGGAAGACACACGGATCAATGGCTGCCAGGATATTGATGACGCAACACCACTGAGAGAGAAACAACAGATCTCACACACACACACACACACACAAAATGCAGTGTCATTCCTGGTTTATTCAAACTGATTTCTGGCCACAGATATTTGTTTTGCTTTGATTTATCGGCGGATATTTAAAACTGGAACTTGAGGCGAGAAATAACAGAAGTAAGTTGTCGGAGAGACTTTTCACTCCAGTAAAATGTTCATTGACAAACCAGAGTCTATTTCAAGCTTCTGTACATGTCGTCCAGAGTCTCCCAGCAACTGGCTCTTATTACTCGTCCGTTTCTGTCAGTTTGCGTCTGCACGGTTACTGAGCAACAGAACGCCAACGTACAGAAAGTCCAAATTAAAAAGACGGCCATGAAATACCAAGTTCAGAGTTCCCTGCTTCCATCTGTTAATCTAAAACTCAAACATGTCCGCTGCTGTAATCCAACCTGTGCCAACCACCGAGCTACAGTGACGCCCTGTTGTGCGTTCACATTATTTTAAAAGAGGGAAAATAATTGACAGAAAGTGACAAACAATTCAATGAGGAAGATTACGGCGCGACACGGGGACGATCCGTCCTCGCTGCAGGCACCCAGAGTAATTACATTACATCTGGGTGTGAAGTAGTTTCCTCTTCCTGTGTCACCACCGATCAAACCCAGAGAGCTTCCAGAGGAGCCTGGTTCACTTCTAATTAGAGCTGCACGTCTCCGTCCTGCACGCCAACGTCTCGTTGTTTTCCTGCGACAGGAGCTCTGAGCGATGTGCGCTCCTGTTCTGACATCAAATCTAAAGAGAGCAGCAAAGAAATGCATCTTCATGGCAGCTGTAATGAGTAGCTGGCGTCACACGGACTCTCCCTCAGACGACGTTTCTCACAAAGGTTTGTGTCTGAACCTGAAGATGTGATTTGTCTTAAAGGTTCTGGGTTATTAACTCATGTAATTTAATTAAATTTAAGAGTTTCACACAGTAAAAACAGTCCTGATCCAAGCAGCAGCAGAGCAGCTTCCTGGAGCTGAAGTTCATCCTAAACAACTTAAAACTACTGAAGATGGTTGGAAGAGAAGGTGTTCTGAGGTCTTTGGGTCTACATTTTCATATTCTGGCACACTTGTTTTGGGAGCGATTGGCAGGGCGACTTCAACACATTCATGTGTTCATAACAAAGTGTAGACACTGACTGTTACACGCTCATTTTCCACCATCATCCTGAACGTGACCCGGGTCACGTAAACTGCTTCATTAGGGCTGCAACTAACAATTACTTTCATTATCAACGAATCTGCAGATTATTTCCACGATTAATCGTTGAGTCTAGAAAATGTAAAAGACTTCAGACTTCTTCTGCCCGACTCTTCATTTACTGTCAGAAAGGACAAAAAACTGCAAATCTTCCAATTTAAGAAGCTGGAAGCAGCAACGATTCACCGATTATCAAAAATGACGATTAGTTTAGTTTTGATTAACTAATCGATTAATTGACTAATCAGGCTGCAGTGTGCAGGCTGCAGTGTGCAGGCTGCAGTGTGCATGCTGCAGTGTGCAGGCTGCATGTGCAGTGTACAGTGTGCAGGCTGCATGTACAGTGTGCAGGCTGCAGTGTGCATGCTGCAATGTGCAGGCTGCATGTACAGTGTGCATGCTGCAGTGTGCAGGCTGCAATGTGCAGGCTGCAGGCTGCATGTGTGCAGGCTACAGTGTGCAGGCTGCAGGCTGCACGTGCAGTGTACAGTAAGACAGATCTTACTTTGTGCAGATGAAATTGACTTTATTACATTTATCTGTCGGGGACCACATACAAAAACATAAGGCAGTGGTTCCCCAACGTGTCTTGCAACAGAGATAAAATCACCTTCAGCTCACAAAGACATGAACATGTTCTCGTCTTTACTTTGTTCGCTGACTTGTGGCGTTTGGTGTCGATCCGTCGTCCGTCACAAACTTGTTCATGCTTTCATTTACATGTTGAAGCTCCTCCTCTGTGCTGTTTTTAAGGTGGTCGGTAGTAAACCTAGCGCCATCTGCTGGACATAAGTTGACAGTGGAAACAGTGTTCACTGCCCTGCTACTGTCAGAACGCTAGTTTAACTAGTTTGAAAAACACTGATATAAAGAGAAGAGACGTTTTGTTCAAGATGTCGCAACAACCTTGATTTCTGAGCTGGTAAATCAACACAGATCCAAACACGATGCAAAGAAAGCCTCAGCACGGACATCGAGACAACACGGCTGCACTTTGCATGTTCTAACGCTGCCAGATGCTGGTTCGAAGGCGATGTGGATAATCTGTGCATAATACCTGTAAATGTGAATATAAATAATGCATGCATGCAAATAGTGGCTTCGTCGTGTTCGGTGTGCAGAAGCAATGACTCACATCCCAGAGACAAGAGGACATGAACAGCACGTCCTGCTCATCTCCTTCCCTCTTTTTCTAATTTAAACTGACTTGTTCTTTTCCTTCCTACAGTCTCTTCTGCTTTGCATGTCAATGTCCCCTTTTCTCTATATCTGTCTCTTTGTCTTGCTCCTCTCTCTCTCTCTCTTTGTCCTTTCAGTATCCAGAGTCTCTACCTCCACCGCCCGACGTCCCGTCTCCTGCTGCAGTGTTACACAACTGGTCCGCCCTCTTCACTTGGTGCAGATGAGGCTGATCTCAGAACCAGAGTGACACTAAACGCAGTAACACACACATTTAAGGGCTTTCAAGACAAGACAAGCAGCCAATCACAGCCTCTCGAAGCGTCCCCACTGTTGAACCTTTACATTCATGCAAAACAGTGAAGATGCCTTCATCAATGCTTCATTAACCAAATACAGAAGCTGAGAATTCATTTAATAAAACAGCGGAGTGAAAAGAAACGTGAGAGTTCGTCCTCTGATCGAGGGGCCCCGACGTCTCCGAGGAACATTTGACCTCTGAACTTAGAATATAGAAAGTTAAACAGCACATTTTATGTGTTCATTCATTTATTTATAACTACTTTGTAACCCGTTATTAATGACTTAATATTTACTGCAGACACAATGTTTTAGAAAGTGATTATTTATTAATGACTAAACTGACATTTTCCCCCAAAGTTGTTGATATTAATGGTTTTACCTCTATAAAGTGTTAATAAAATATTTATGAAGTATTAATAAAGTCACAATAATAAAGACAACTTACAAACAACGTGTGTCTTCTGAGAGTCGACGTTAGTTTCTAATCACAAGTGTAGGAAATGTAATGAAAGACATTTAAAAGGATTTAAACTTCAGGACGTTCTTCACGTGTCCAAAAACTGCAAAATACTCTACGCACATACACACACACACACACACACATCAGCTGCAGATGTGTGTGTGTGTGTGTGTGTGTGTGTGTGTGTGTGTGTGTGTGACAAAGACAATGGCTAGAGAGGAGGGACGTGAGAAAAACTTGAACACACGAACGAACACACACGAACACACGAACGAACACACACGAACACACACACACGAACACACACACACACACACAAACAAAACAATGAGGCTGTCCATCAAAAAGCCTAAATGTTCTGAACACACAGCGGGCGGTGATCACAAAAATAGACCTGAATAAGAAGCACAGGCTCTGTGTGTGTGTGTGTGTGTGTGTGTGTGTGTGTGTGTGTGTGTGTGGGAGTAACTCAACGATTGCAACACTCGACAAA
>JAVQJL010102138.1:0-14978 GCA_036024295.1 Nannoperca obscura
CACACACACACACACACACACACACACACACACACACACACACACACACACAAATAAAACATCATGCCCGTTTCTTTGCTCTCCTATTTGCTTTTACATGAGTGGACTACAGATTGCCTATCACATTGTCACTCGGTGATTCAAGCCATTAATAAATAGCTGCTGAACTGAACTCTTGTGATCAACATGCAAAGTGCAGCATGACAGTGTCAATATGTCTGAAAAGTGTCGGAACTGTTTTTACAGGATTGTGAGCATGCAGGGTTTGGCAGAGGAGTGTTTATACGTGATGACATTCAAGTGAGAAGTGGATGCAATGTCCTTGTATATATGTAAACTATTCTGTCATTTCTATTCTGTCTCTTGTAAACAAAAACAAATGCCCATTCAGACAGGCACAAACCCATAGCTGTCTCATCAAGATGCTATGGTCATCATAAAGTCTCTGAACACCCACAGTGATGTTAACAAGACCACATGAGAGTGGACATCAAATAAGCCATATTTAGCCAACCCCAAGTTTCATCTGTTTTCTCTTGCTAATTGTATTTCATGTATATATCAAGCGCTGTTCGGGCTGCCATATGGCCAGAGAGCAGTGTAATCTCTCAAACAGCTCATTTCCTTTTCAAGCACCCTAAAACCAATGTCTTTGATGAAAGGGGCCCGTTCCTAATGAAAACATATTCCATGAGTGGCAGTTGGGAGAAGTGGGATTTTGTTGCTAAGCTTTGAACTCCAAAAAACAAACAATATCGTGGAATAGGAAAGAGAGAGGAGAAAAAATTCTGGGCTCAGCCACAAAGAGCAGGAAAGGCTTTAGAGCTTCTCTGCCTCCAATTCACTCCGTCTCTCTCACTCAATCGTGCACGTCTTCCTGAGTTTCCTTTAGCACAACCGGATAGGATATAAGAAAAACACTTGGTCGAGGTGTCAATTGCTTTTGCATAAATGTCAAGCTGTCGTGCATGTGTGGCACGTATCATATACAGTATGTGATTACATTTGTATGTGGGTGCAAAGACTGGCGCCTTCAAATAAATCTCTCTCTCTCCCACGTTTTCAAAAAATCAGTAACAATGATGCTGATGCGGAAATTCCTCTTCAACAGTCAGTGCGGTTTGGAGTTAAGATTTTGATTTCAACTGGCAGGCCAACGCTGTGTATGCATGACTGGTGGGGGACATGAGACATCTGGGCACTATGTGGAAACAAAATTCATAACTTCATGCGTAAGCCGGTGGATATATAAACATTAAAATGCTCTATGCGGAACATCTGCTTTTGCTAAAAATTCACAGATGTTGTCAGGTATTACTCTGACATTGTAATGCACTCTGACAGTGCATTAAGCTTCACTGAGATGGCTAATTGCACGGGCAAACAGAAACAAACAGGGCTCAAAAGACACATACATGTTTAGTGATTCTTACCAAACTTATTTGACAGATGAAAAGTAATAGTTTTCTGTATTAAATGCCTCTTCGTTTTTAGAAGTTTAGAAGTAGACTAGCTTACAGTCTCCAAAATGTGGGCTGTGCAATCACATATTTGATCAATCATTGGGAAATGGGTGTAGCTAAAAATCGGAATAATTATTCTACAGCACTCTTCATTAGCTGACAGGGGATCCACCCTAATTTTAACCCTAAGAAACACATGGCGAGCTTTCAATGTGACAGAGAGCCTTATCAAAGGATACTGTAGCTTGGTAGAGTAATGCGCTGGATAGCAGTTCTTGTTATTGCTTTAAATAATTTATAAAGAAACTTGACTCTTTAGTCTGCATAATTGCAGTGTATTTAATACATGTAATGTCATGCAAACGTTTTTCTTTTTACAAGCATCCCTTCGTTCGTAATTGCTGATTACTGTTCTCAACAAAGAAGCTTTGCATGATTTAAATGATTCAATCAAATTGAAATCAATTCCACCATTCACTAGCTAAATAAAAAGAAAAGTCTTTGTTTCTGTAAAATCGTGTAGAAATTGCCTTATGTCCAAAGGGTGCTCTCAGAAAAATATAATGGGTTATTTCAAATAGCCAAATAGTCAAAGGATGCAAGTCATTAGATGGCCAGAAGTTGACCAAATAACAAACCATATTTCCAACACAGCATACTGACATTCCCACACTAAAGTAGAAAACATTATTTTTCTTCACAGCAAACCACTTCCTTCTCCTGACTGACTTGTTTGCTAAGAAATTTTATATACAGGAAAAATGACTCAAGAAAAGGAGAGGCTGATTGTTTCTCTTTTCTCTCTCGTTCACAAACACAGACACAGACACACACACACACACACTTGCCTCACTGTCCTGTGTGATCTGCACCTCCTCTCCTTGAGGCACCTGGGCAATGTGCAACTGACCCTGTGGAATCTGAGACACAAATGAAGGATGAAACAAATTATGCTGTAAAAAATACCCAAATATGATGAAGAAATCAAGACATTTGCAGAGGGATGTTATCCTTTAATCCTGAACACCATTTTCAACTGTAATGAAATCGATATGCAATTATCATACAATGATAAATTGTGCTTAAAAGATGTAAGTAGGTTTAATTTATTGCCTCTGCTCTATTAACAACACACATTTCAGATTCAGCTGCAGCCTTTAATTCTCTGCTGAGTTTCTGGAGGGTAATAACTGCACAGTGACTGACAGTGAATGACTTAACAATCATTCTCTCCCACTCCACTTTCTGCCTGTCCGCCCTCGATCTCTTACACATGTTCCTTCCTTTCTCAAGCGAGTGATCTATCATCAGTACCTCCAAACCCATGCGTCATGTAGCAACCTATTAACAGCCGAAATACTCAACACTGTAAATTATGAGAAGGTTTGTAGCACTGTCACTACATACAGTGAATGTACCAATGAGCAGAGGTGGAGCCTCACAGCAGAATGAAATTTACTCTCTAATGTTCATTTAGTATAATTAGATCATGTGGTGCAATTACGATCACATTTTTAGTTGGGAACACAACACACCCACACACATGCACTTGTAGCAACAGGAAGAGAACATCAAATTGAATTTGATCATTAAAACCCCTCGTGAAAAACATCGCCTCACAGCTGTTTGAATACACAACAAGGAAACAAGACTGGGCCTGAAGCTAAACTCACTCAATTAATTGTCAACCTTAGCGATAAGCCTTCAAATAATACCTGGCACAATCAATTCCACGGATGAAGTATAACTTCAAAACTCATATCTTTAAGACCTCTGATGGGCTATAGTTTAAAAAGTGACCGGGTCTTAGCTGGTCCCTGAAAATTAGGTATTTTGGATGATTTCAGGGCATAGGGAAGAAAAGATATAAGAAGGCCATTCACTTCCTCTTTGTCAGCCCACCCATAACTCTGTCATGGGACAGACTGTGACCTTTAGCCATAGCAGCTGTACAAGGTCACCAAAATCTGAAAAAAGGAGGCAATTCTAAAATACACATCTGAAACATACTGACTTTTAGTCAGAGAATAATTTGTTGTGTGCCTTTAAATAAAAAATGTCTGCCTGTGTTTTCAGAGAAAAATTGAGGGATAAAATATCTGACACTTACCACCTGTACTTGTCCATCCTCGCCAATACGGTGGAACTGGACCTGTTGATTGGCCAGTGTGTAGTGCAAGGTCTGCTGGGTGGCAGTCTCAATGTGGGCAGTTTCTTCTGTGAGGCCTCCCTCTGGTTAGGAGGACAAGCAGTGTGGTCATTGGTTTGCTCATGTGTACAGTGGAAGTAGCTCAGGAATACAGTGGAAATGACTCCAGCACACATAAGAAATACAAATGGGGTCTCTAAGACACAGACACACAAACTGACACACACCTACACATGATCATGCGAGGGACCATAGCAACCTCTTAAAAAAAAAAAAGAATAAATAATTCCCAGACCATCTGCTGGATGATGGTGTGTTTATACTTTATCAAACGCCTAAATACACAACAAGGACTCTCCAGCTAGCCATCCAAACACACTTATGGTCTAGCAGCCAAACATAAACTCTAGGCCTCAGTTTAAACACCAGCTCTCACACCAGCAGTCACAAACCCCTGCAAAGACCCATCGCAGATCCAAACCAACCCAAAGATGTCAAGACACCATGTCAGCAATCAAAGGCAGCAGAGTTTTCAGTGACAGTGGAGTCTACACCGCAGGCCACAAAATAAACAAAATCACACCTTCTCTTGTATGACGGCAAAATGTGTAGCAATACAAAGACCATTTGGGAGAAGTGAGGGTTGAAAGGATGTCAGGACATTTCTTGTAACAGTCCTTGCAGCAGTGCTGAGAAAGGAAGTCTAACTGATCAGGGAATATAGCAATCACATATACCTGGAAAGTTCTGTTCTGTGTTATGTTGCTTTGAAATGTAAGGCTGTCTCCCATCTTTCGTTATTATTGCTATGTACTGTATTATGTAAACAGTCCTCGGTACTTGTGTTTGCAAGATGAGGAAGCAAGAGCCAGGTGGCTTGTGAAAACAACAGATTCGATCGTAGCTCTTACTTGCCGGTTAACTGATAAATAATGGTTTTAAAAGCAGAACAATTGCCTCTTTCCTGATTACGAAAGAATGATTGTTTCTGCATGTTTGTGAATGGACCATCGGAACTTGTATTTATGTTGTACACTCTGGGGTGTGTGTGTCCTGTAAGGGCAGGGCCTGACAATCCACTCCTAGTGTGTGTTCACAGGAAATTTGGGTTTCCCCTACAGTCTTACTTTTCCTTGGTCAGAGGGTAGAGGTGATGGCTCACAGGGAGGGAAGGACAGCAGGCATTGTGTGCAGATTGCAACCATCTGCAGCAGTACACACTGTATCTGCATTTGGGTTCAGGTCTTAAAATAGCTTTCATATAGCTGATGAAATAAGACTGGGCTGAGTTCACGGTGTGTGACTGTGTTGTATACAGTCATTTTCCTGCATTAAAGCAATGGAACAGGAAGTGTAAGAGAAAAAGGTCCTTTTAAATCATTTGGTTGCTTTGCACCAAAGGACAATCAATGAGTAAAAGGCACATAAAGGCACATAAATGATGCCAAAACTAACCAACCCAAATGTTTGCACCAAATCTATTTGGACCACTGTAATACTAATGGAAAGCCTCTACTTGGACTAAACAGTAACAATTGGTCACAACCATGAGAAAGCTTTGGCTCTCAAGATGATTACGAGGCCAACACGATTTAACTGAGAACATCCTCCAAGTTTGCAGAAAGAAAACACTTCCATTCCTTTCAAATTGGTTGAGCACCAGTTCAAATCCACAGCTGTTCAAAGCAGAAAGGAATCTGATTTGTTTTTTGCTGACACTACAAAGTTAATGACTACAATAATGTAATTATGCCGCTCCAATGAGACCAATGCAAACCAACAAGCAGTGGTGGCGTCACTGGCCTGTAAGCAAAAGAAACGGCAGCCACTGTCTCTTCTTTTTTGGTTGTAGTTGATTCTCACAACTGTGCACCTTGTTTGATTAGAAAAACAACCGCAGAAACGTAGCAACATTATCTGCTGATAAAGACTTACGAGAGTGGAGCCAGGTAGGTATTTGTTTCCTCAGATAATATTAATGTGCTCACTCCCAAAGCATTTCACAAGAAAGGTGTCAGAAGATTCCACAATACTTTGATTTCTTAACTCTTCTTTGTAATATTAATATTTTGTATTTTGTGATCTGGCATAATTCCTGGCTTATGCTGGCTTGTTGCCTGTTAAGTTTTTTTCAGATATGTTTAAATAAAGAATGATACACATAGTAAATATCATCCTAGACCAAATGGAAATGTTCTGGAAATGTCTGAAAAATTGGGGGTTGCCTTGGATTTGAGAACTATACATCATTTTCTTAATGGATCCAACACTTTTTTTCTCTGACACTGTTGCTGTGTCTCTCTTTTTGTCACTC
Source organism: Nannoperca obscura (assembly GCA_036024295.1). Taxonomy (NCBI): domain Eukaryota; kingdom Metazoa; phylum Chordata; class Actinopteri; order Centrarchiformes; family Percichthyidae; genus Nannoperca; species Nannoperca obscura. The sequence continues at coordinate 5,927 of JAVQJL010102138.1, forward strand.
TCTCTCCCTATCTGGCTTTCACATAACATATAGGTAGTATTAATATAAAGACTGAATACTGAAATTTCCAGCGTCACACGAGTGGCTGCCTGCTACAGTAGCTCCTGCTCAGCAATGAGCTATTTCTTTACTTCTTTAGTTCTTAAGTCCTTCTTTATTGTTGAAATCCTGCAATTTCCCCATTGAGGGACTAATAAAGGTTTATCTTGTGTTATGAATCTTGAAACATATACAGTAGTATAAAAAAATCATCTGTCCTTAATATGCATCAACGTGGACAAATACTAAACTCCTTCCTGTTCAGAGGTATATGGGGCGTAAATATGAAGTGTGCTATTATGTATTTTCTTGAGTTATTGTGTTCACAGCAATGTGTCTACACATAGACAACTACGCACACACAAACAAGAACACATCCTAGACCGTGTGTCATTGTCAAGATCCACAAAAAGCTACACAGATCTGGGAAAGTCTTAATAGTCTAATTAGTGCTTGACTTCTTCTCTGCAACACTTTAGCAGCACAAACGAATACATGTTTCTGATAATAGCGGCTACTTTACCTCCTCCTGAACTGCGAGGTGTGCGTTTGGAGAAGCTCTTCACAGCCAGACTCTGGCCACGCTGCTTGCGTCTCCAGGCAGTGCGACACTTTGAGTCAATGCTCTGCTTGATGCGATACCAGTCTGACTCAGTGATGCCAAACTTGTGGAACAAGTGGCCTGTGGGGGCACAGAGAGGTCAAAGGTCATCACATACTGTAGAAGTAATCTTTTATATTTGTCATAAATGGGTGTATCATATCTCCAAATTGATCTGTCCTCTCTTCTTTTCAGTGTTTTGATATGTCAATTTGCCCAGGGAAACACTCCCCCCTTCATTTCATAAGTCTGCTTTGAGCTTTAATGGAGGAAACAAGCAAGTAGTCTATACTTTAACTGGACCTTGGTCTTTGACAAGTCCTGTGCTGTACGATTATAATGTGCTGTGCTGATTTATAATAGGGCCAGTCAATCTGTACTTTTATGTAAACTGAAGGAAACAACAGTCCTGTTTACTTCTACTCCACACTCTTAACACAAGTCTGGGACTGCCCCTCAGAGATATGTGCAGGTGAAACTGGATGCAGCTGTTTTTAGTGGCCGTCTACCTCAGTGTTATGAACTGTTTAAAGGGGGTAAGCCACTTGACAGCTCATTTCTATATAAATTAACAACATAGCTACAGCCTTGGGGTAGAAAATGACAGAGGGGGAGCTCAGGAAAGTGGGATGGCAGTGTACAGCAGCCCTTTTACAACTGATGGGTCCTGTACGGGCAGGCAGGGCAGTTACTCTTTCATTCCTTTTTTTTTTTTTAGGCAGGCAGGCAGAATGAGTCACCCAAAAGTAATCTGGCCCTGCTCCAACCTATGCATACCTCTATGTCAGGCCAAATCTGCATGTAACTACACACACACCCACACTGCTGAGAGGAAATACAAGTAACCAAGCATATAAACACTTACGTATGCAATGGGGGATACTTACTAAAACCTCCAGCAGGGGGCACAAGATGTACTCTGAAGGAAAGGCTACAGTTTACAGAGCCCTTTTTTACAATGCAACATGTGAACTATATAAATACAGTATATAGCTAAAGGACTATCATAAATATCTGTCTACGATCATAACTCTGACTCTGCTTAATCACAAATCAAAGAGTTCACTGAATTGAGGGTGACTCCATTAGGATCTTTCCACCACACGTGTTTGTCATTTAGAGTCTGGTATGTTACAAAATGTGTTGCACATTTATGCGTGTGTGCAATGATGAATGCATGTTGTTGTAACTCGCCTTGTGAATACAGACTTCAGTCTATTTCTGTGTTCAATTCAGTGCCGCTTTGTAATGGAACAGGGATGAAATGTGGGAAGGTCTCAGAAAGTTCATTTATTGCTGTAGGGGGGCATGGATTTAAACCCCAGCTGAGTTTAATTTATTTGTATAATTTAAACAATGCAGAAATCATGTAATAATCATGAGATAAACAGTAGTTACTAGACACTGCCTTGGCAGTTACAAGTGGGTCATTTTGTCAATGAAGTTATCCCAAACAAGTTCAAACAGCTCAGAAACACTTGACAAAAAGAATGGCTGGAGGGTCAGGACAGCAAAATGTCACCTCCTATTCATACTGATTAGGATATATTTTCCTTCTGGATTCACTTCCAATGCTTGATGGGGTTTGTCAGTGCCAGCAGCCAGCACATAAACGGATACTTCTTTTAATAAACTGGCTTGCTATGAGATAAGGTTTACCACCAGGTTGACCACCACTTTGTGAAAAACCTATCGCAAAGTGAAGCAGGTGGCATGAAATCGATACACTTGTCAATACTACGGTTATGATGTCAACGCAGGAGGACTCACAGCGAATGCCATAAATCATGAGCGGGTCCAGCTGCTTCTTGCCATGTTTTCCCTGGCCAGAGAGGTTTGACATGGCCTGGATCTCCCGGTGGAACAGGTAGTCCAACAGCGTCAGTGCCATTTTCTCTGCTGTGCGGCAGTTTGTGGTGATATGGAGCATGTCACCTGGAGACACTGGGCAACGAACTCGCATCTCTGGGTTGTTCTCATCTCCTAACCAGGTGCCTGTTGGGTAATCATCTAGAGGAAAGAGGAGAGGGAACAGTTACTCAAGCACAGCTACACAGTTGTCTTTCAGAAAACCTGTAGCCTGTTAATAATACAGAGATATGGACCAGTATGTAAATTCTACCTTGCACTCCTTCACTGATGAAAAGAAAAATAGATCCATACTATAAAATGTACACAGTGTGATAAATAGTACACTGGTACAGGGCCACTGAGATACTTCATGTAATACAATAGCACACCCATGTGGCAGTATAGGAGAAGTTGGTGATTTGTGGGCAAAACTGTCTTTAATAAATATATTTTTTTTAAAATGTGGTTTGGCTGTTTGCTCACAGCGTATGTTAGCTGTTAAATCCACCACACAAACAAACAAACAAACAAAGCATGAGGGGGCTCAGGACTCTAAATACCACATGGTACCATCCAGCTAATGCTGACTTAGTTTTATCATGGTAACCCACAGCTACAAATAAATTTGTAATAGTTTGCCTTTGAAGATAACTAGAAACTTCCCAAGTCCACTAAAAATAACCAACAATCAAAGCAAACAGAACAACAATGTGGACTTTTAGGTTTGCACATTTAGAAATGAACAACTCTCTCGCAGGCTCAGCTAAAAACCACTGAGCAAAGCTACGGAAAACTTGAATGACCGAGCAGAGCATTTATCAATACAAAGACAGAACCACAGGAACATGAACATGACACATCAGCACAGTTTTCTTTCCATTCAATATGGAGACCTTCTTAGCCATGTTACGTCCAGTCTTAACTCAGGAGATATTTCGGATCATCCACTAATCACAGAGTTTGCGGTTTAATGCCCAGTTCCTACTGTCCTAATGAACCCCAACCCCTTGAAACCCAAATTGCTCATTAAATTGAGCAAAGGAAGGTTTGTTGAAATAACAGGTTTGAGGCATGCATTTTCTTTGCTTTACTAGAGAAATTTACCCCAAAAGGAAAAACAAAATTGAAACCAGTAAAACTGTAGCTTTTCTTGCTGTTCAACCTCTGATGGTGCTATTCAAGATTTGCATATATGTGTTTCTGTGTCTACATCGGCAGTGTGAAGTCATACCTTCTGAATTGAGAGTGATGAGTGTGACATGTTGGCCATTTTGCGCGTTGCTGGATTGGCCTCCATTGGAAACAGAGTCACTGGCCTCTGAGCCACTCTCTTGTTCTTCCTGACTCTCCTCAGGGCCCGGCACCTTTACCAGGATTGTGTTCTGCCGCCTCCTGGCCATTGTGCTAAAGAGAAATACAAGTTTGCAATCAGCAGGTCTAACATGCATACAGATCATGGCAGGAGTTCAGTTTCCATACAGTCCTCTACTGCCTGGACTGGAAACAGTGGGAATGTACATTTGATTACAGTTTTCTAATAAGAACCCCAATGTTGTTTATGAGGCGCTGTGCTGTGAAGGATTTGCACATTTCTGACTTCAGTTCACACTAGGCACGTAGTGTAAATGTTAGCCACTCACTTGCTGAGCAGGTTCTCCAGAGGGGTGTCTTCTTGACTAGTACCCTTCGGATGTTCACTGCTCACTATCACATTTGTTTGTGGAACAACACTGAAGGAGAAGTTCAAAACACATTGGTTAACTTGCATATGTCTAAATTCAGTTTAAGTAATGTGGTTCATCTAGTTCCTGTAATCACAATACAGCTTTGTCAAATTACTGAAAGAATCATATCTCTGTATTATAACAGGTTGCACCTACTTTTGGTATTTAAATTAACCTCCATTTGACTGCACTCTAAGGCTGAATGAAGACAATGCTAGGTTGGTGCAAATTGCACATTACCATCGCACTTTGTTCCAAGTTTGAGTGGCCCCTTGAGGAGACCCTGCAACCATAGGAACCTGGATCGGACTCTTTGCACAGGGCACCATGCCGTCCAGTTTACGTCCAAGGGCTTTGCATGTAGCGTCCAGAGCCTGTAACTTTGATTCAATACACTCCAGTCGCTGGCTGATTGAAGCGGTAAATGAAACCAACAGGTTCTGGAAACACAAATAGTAAGATGTAGCATGTGTAAAAAAAAATTATAAATCCAATCCATTTATTATAAATATATAAAAAAGAATATATGAGCTTTAGACAGTGTCCATTATACCGAGCTGGTACCTTAATAAAAGATATGTCTTGGTTGATGTTGTTATTCTCTTGGCTGCTACTTAATTTCCTCTTTTTCTTCTGAGGCCTTTCTTCATCATCTTCATGATTGTCCAGCATGTCTGGCATGGAGCACATATAAAGACACCCTCAAAACAACACACGACAGCTTTCTTGTTAGATTTCACTATGGGATGCCCAGACTGAAGCTGTGATCCTGCTCCAATCCAAGGAAACAGCATGTGAGTATCTGCTGAAAGACTCCATACTCCCAATCCCCTTTACAGTGTTTATTATACAGATTTTAAATAATATAGTTCCACAGTGCAAACGTAGTGTCAGTGAGCTAACATTAAAACTTCAGTTGCATGAAAATTAGTTTTATATTGTTACAGATTAAATGTCCATGTTTGACAGTGCTGTACCTGTTTAATAAGGAGTCAACTATCTGGGCCAAAAAGCAGAGGTCAAAATCGAGCAATTTACTCTATACACTGCTTAGAATACAATTATAATTTTTTTATAATTGATATAATAATAATTGTTTCACAGGAATCTTACCTGTACGGTCATCCTGATTAAAGTCCTCCACTGTTATTTGCACAATTTCATCCAACTCTGGTTCAGACATTGTTCACAACTGAAATAATAAGAAAAATTGGTTAACTTAACAATACAGCAAAATATTGCTTTACTGACATCCTTCTATAAGGCAGAATATCTTCCTGCTATGTCTGTTACTGCTTATGCAATGCTGGAGATAATGCACGTAAAATTTGACTAGTTTGTTTCACAAATTGTTTCATACAGAAATAAGTTACACTTAGCAATTAGAACACCCCTGATCAAGACATAACAAGGTGTCACTCATGAGCATCACAATCATGTAGAAATCGGGAGAAGATATGACTTCCTATAAAATAAAACAAAACATATTTATTGGCATGTACAAGTGGATGTAAAAGGTTTTTTTAAACCAGCAATGATAACTTACTATACAAGTAAAGACATGATTAAGATTTCAGATTATAACACAGGGTGTGTCTCAATGCGTTTATCAACTGTCTGTTTCATGTGCGCCTGATGGAACAGATACACTGCTATTTTAAATAATGCAACTGTCTACCCAGGCCACAAAACAGCTCCCGTTTTACTTGTGCTTTACACAGATAACCTTTATAGGCTTGAAATTTATTTTCTCCTGTTTTACATGCACAACTACAGTAATTGTGTATTGCACTCTGAGTGCTGCCAAAATGCAGGTGAATGACCACATAGCAGTACTGTGACTGAACGCATCCTGTATAGACAACAATGAAGGACTGAAGCTGCTGCGTTGCTATCGTGCTACTTTTGCAACACGGCCTGTGTAGACAATGTGAGAAACAGTTAAAACTACAGAAGCAACTAAACTGAGTGACGTGTAAAACCATCCTCAAGTCTGCTTAGATACTAGTATACAAAGAAGCTTTGATGGTCTTTGACATTAGGTTGAATTGTCACCATTGCGCTCATATTTTGATTACATTATTATTTTTTTTAAGTTGAGATGTTATTTTATAAGTGCATCACTCCATAAAACAATGTTGAAATTTCTACAAATTTAAGTCTGCTATTGATTTGTTTACTTTAATGACTACATTTGCATCTTATGACATAAAATGCTAAAAGCATGAGTATGAAAGTGGAATTTGACAGACTCTAAAAATGGAGCAAGTAAAATTCATAAGCAATTATAAAAATATTCACTCATACTAATAATGTTGAATGCAAGGGCACAGACCTTAAGGAATAATGCACTCACAATGTCAAACACTGTCTCGATACATATATATATATATATATATATATATATATATATATGTGTATGTGTATATATATATAAGTATATGTATATATATATGTTTGTACACCGAGAGCAAGAAAAGAACGGACATGTAAGGATGGATTTCATTAATTTAATTAATCACTTAAACTCTAAGTCAAACAGGAACACATTCATTGTATATTTGTACAGCATGCTAATGTACCAAGCCATGTCTCCTCAGAGAAGACAGAATCAGACAAGTGTGGCAGGAAAGGTATGAGTGTGAGAGGGAAAATGGACTGGGGGGGGGGGACATGATGTGCAAGCCATCTCCTGGGTCTAGTTTTACATGAATTGGTCGATTTTAATCCAGTATAAATAGATATGGGCACCTCATGATGACATTGAAAAGCATTTCAAGCGTGTCGTTAAATAACAGTTTTGGAACTGCAACCGCTAGTACGTCATTAACTGACGGGTGATATTAGCTAGTTAGCTCTCGTGTTTTGGGGAAACTGTTAGGTACCTATGTCTTGGCAAAATCCTGCTCCTCTAAATAGCTAGCTACATCTTACGCGACTATAACCATGAAAATATCACGCAACGCGGGTAAATCTTTGCTAGCAGGACTATGTTAGATACTCCACATCATGGCTAACGTTAGCTAACTGGGCGGCGGCCCCCCGACAATGTGAAGTAGTGACAAAATAAACCAAACTTTGACGAACATGACGCCTTAGCTAGCTATGCAGCTATGTTATTTCGTTAAATGTGTCGTATGTAGCTTTTTGTAATACTGCATGTCGGCTAACTACTTAGCTACTACCTAGCCTGAGCAGATACAGACACTAGCTAATGTTAGCTTGCACTACAAAATCGGGTTTGCAAGCTTGCGTGCTGTTAAAGCCGAAGCGGTGCAAATGAGTCGCTGTTTAAGCTAGCGTGGAGGTTAGCATGCTAGTTGGGCCTAAAGGTAGCTTAAAGATAATGCAAGAATCGGAAACTGTGCGAAGAAATCATAAATGTGTTTTTTGATTCTTCCTCCCACTGCTGGCACACAACACATGTACCGTGTAAGATTGGGTTATATTACCGTGTGAATGATGAATTCTCGTGTTGTTTGTAGAGATTCCGATAACGGCGTCGTTCCTCGCGAGAGATGAGTCCTTGCCTTCGTGTGTTCCTCGCATGGAGGGTTGGGTTGCTCACTCATTCGGGGGAGCCCGGGCCCAGTCAAAAACAGTCTGCCAGCACAGTACAAGCAACACGCAAACTCATCAGCAGATTTAACTACTGTACGCCTCAGTTAATTTTAGCAACAGGAAATTATAACATTGAGATGGTTGCGGCTGTTTAGGCAACTATATACTAAATAACCTAAAAATGGCCTCAAGAGTATCATGCAGAGTTGTATTTCTGTTGTAGACTTTTGACACTGAAGAGACAAACGTGTAGGCTACCAGTGACCAGTTTGTTCTCAACGAATTAAACAATGTATAGCTATCATTAAAGATTTTTAAATTGAATATTTGTTAATCAAGGTCCACTGTGTGATTAAAGTGTTGCCTTCAATTTTTGAGCAGTATATATTTGATTTACCATATCTGTATATTGTGTTTCTGCTTTATTTTGCCTGTTTATTGTGCTTTAATGCAATTGAATGAATAACATACTTGCATCCTTGCTCACTGTAATAACAATAATGCCAATAATAACATTTATAATAAAATTATTTGTTATTGGCAGTGGTGGAAAATGTAATAAGATCCTGTACTGGATTAAAAGTAATAATACCACAATGTAAGAATTCAGAATTCTTTATTTGCCTTTTGCTCAGTTACAAGTGTATAAGGCCATTGGAATTCTTGTGTGAATCTCAGTCCAGTGAGGAAACAGGAAAAAAAAGACATGTCTTAACTGAAGCAATTACACACACCGATGTTCACACATTTCAGTTTTTACAGTATGTATATTGCCTTTTTGGATGTGAATCTGTAGTGTGAGAATGTGTGAACCATTAATGTTTGCAAAGTGCTTCAAGGATGATTACATTCACGACTTTATTAACGTTGAGGTCTCGGAACAGACAGGAAATGTAAATGAAGGAAAACTGGAATATTGTGATTGAAATCACTGGGTGAACAAGGTTTTCACTGGCAGTCAATCCAATGCAGGTTTACAGACTGTGTGTAAGGCTGGGTTCAGTCAGGAGGTGGACATGCCTTAAAGCGCCACAAGTGACAATTCAGACGTAAGCTGTGACAAGTCAGAAACAGCGGGTGCCCAAAGAACTGGCATGGCATATGGAATATTCATTCTTTAGCTTGTTAGCTGACTGGCTTGCTACCACTATAGATGCACCACACATTTCAATAACTTTACTAAAACATATTTAAACTTCAACAACATAACTGAATGGCAATGAACTTAGTAAAGATGAAGAAGTTCTAACGAAGTTGTAGCGGTAAGGACTTGACG
>JAVQJL010102139.1:0-27742 GCA_036024295.1 Nannoperca obscura
CGTGACTCTTCACCTTGATCTTATTGTAGTGCTCAGAAAGCCTTTTGAAAACTTGCAGTTGCAGTCTTGCATGCTTAGTGATTTTTGTAACCCCTTGTATCAGTACATGTGCATCTTAATGTGTGGGTTTGTGCTTAAAACGAGGAGAGACAAAGAGAGAGAGAGAGCAGTGTGTGTGTGTATATTTACTTGTGCATCGCTCTTTTCTGCTAAAAGCGCCATAAAACTGTCAGCCTTTGTCTTGTGTTTAAGTGTCTATGAGGAGGACACACAGAAGAGATCATTAACCTGGAATTAGTGTGTGTGTGTGTGTGTGCTCGCTTGTGTAAGGTTGTGTTTGTATATATGAAGTTTGTATATGTGAGAGAGAGAGACAAAGAAGGAAACAGAGAGGCAAAGGCACAAACAAGCGGTCTCTTTATTTTGATTCTTGGATTTCCCCGTAATTTTTGCGTGTCTGACTACAAATAAAACCAAAACCACAAAATCCATTGTGTTGAAAGTTAAAAACACCTGCTGCCTGTGTTTGACTTTAGGTGGATGTGATGAGGTTTGGCGTGACTAAGAACAAAATAGAGGATGGTACAGGATAGAGGAACATCTGGATGCCATAGGTGGCAAACTGCATCAACATGTGGCTGTTCTTTTGATGTTAAACAGCTGCAAATCTCCACACACATCTGCTTAAACCTGACATCCATCTTGTGTTTTTAAAGACAATATGAATGACGCATAGCATTTTAGAGATTAGTGGCATAGTAGCTCATACTTGTCGTTGTTATAGTAATGTCTGGAAATATTTGTCACTGTAAACACAGCTCAATGAAATGCTGATATGGGTGGGATATGCTAAAAACCTTTGTTTGGATCCAATACCAAGTAATATCAGCAAAATGTTATGCCAACAAAGAAAGTATTCCAGGGTGGGGGGATGGGGGGATGGGGGGTGCCCTGGTTTAAATAAGTTTATAAATCCCTGTTTTATTGTACTTGTCTGTAAACAGGATCACTTAATACTTCCTTATTTGACCATTTGTTTCTCTGGCTTCTAGGTGCTTTCATGTAGTCCACACTCTTGACTTCATATTGTTCTCTCGTCCAGCACATTTCATTGCATGTTTACCCTGTGTTAACTGAATATGATAAATAAACTTGGAACTCGAAACTTCTTTTAGGAATTTAGGAGGAATATTCTGCCGTGACTTTGCATTTACTTCCATTAAATTATATCGAATTAAGAAACATTTTCCTTTTCAAATGACTAATTGACATAGTTCTGTAATCTGTACGATTATACATTTGCTCTTACCTTACACAGTACAGGACAAGCTTTTGTAGTAAACATTGGCTGGTATGTCTTCGGAATTTCTGGTCCACCTTGGTGTTAAAAAAGGTTGTGAACTGCTGAACTCTGAATCGGCGTGTCCTTGTATGCCCAGTAAACTCCAGCCATTATCATAATGACCTGGTTGTTTGCTCTGTCGTAGCGGCTCGTTCTGGTGATGGAGATGACCATGGCCGACAGGAATGGTGTAAATGTCACGTTAAACATTCCTGCTGTCACATTCTTCTGTGAAGCCACCGGGAAACCGGCAGGGATTTATCTCTGGTAAATAAAAAAGCAAAGGAAGAGAGAGAAAGGAGGGAAAAAAGGAAAGACAAAAGGCACACCCAGAGGATGCTTAAGGGGTGAGAAACTCTGGGACAGATGAAAGGTGATTTAAAGCCTTTGGTGACCTTGAAGGAGCAGAGGAAGGAGGGTGTGAGTTTGTTTGTTATGGGAGCTGCATATACACATTTACACAAGTGTCAACTAGATATACATCTAGTTCTCTTTACTCAGAACAAGTAGAATGGTGGAAATGGCCATGCTAGCTGCATGTCTGTCAGTCTGTCCACCACTGAAATATATTATTTTAGGGTGGATATTGCTGTAGGGTGATATTTTACACACATTCAGATTGATTTGTAATAACTTGGGTGATACCCTGACTTCATCTAGCGCTAGTATCAGGTTAGATCTTTTTGTTTGGTTTATGACTAAATACTTGCAAAATGAATTACCTTCCCATCACCTTCACTTGTACTTTGTTTAGTGATAATTAGATTTTTATTTTATTTATTTTATTTTAACACACTGCTGCCTCACCACAACCTCACAGAGTTGCTAGCATGGCTAGTTTGATGATCCTTTGCCGTCAGCATCAGGACATGGCTTTAAGGTTAAGACATCTAATAGATACATTTAGAGAACTCGAGGATGCTGTTAAATATCACCCATGATCTGTGCCTACAGGAGTTATCAGGCATTGAACTCTTGTAATTTGCTTTTGTGGAGTCCACTTTCCCATAACCAATTTGTTTTCGTCTATGTAGGCATTTCCTCCATTTTCCAAAGTGCCTTGCGACAACCTTCTGCACAGATGTGAACCTGTTGCACTGAGTCAGATGTTTGGAAGTTGATTAGAAAAAGAGAGCGAGAGTGTTTTCTGTGGGAGTGAATAGCAGATGTCTGGTGGTTGCACTGCATTCTGGTCCAGTGTTTAAAAAAAAAAAATATATATATATTTCAACAGTCAGCAAATATTAAAGTGTATTGCACCTGTGCTAGAAATAAATTGTCTTTGGCCAGTTATTCTTACAAATTAGAAAAAATGCTGTTTCAATAGCTGTTTCTTTGACAGTGATGAGTGTGTTAGGGTGGAGTTTTGTTCAGAGCTCAGGCTCAAGGGTTAGGGAATGAATGTAGTCATTCACTCATGCAATGTCCTTAAAAGTACACAAATACAGACATGTGGGACTTTGTTGGACCTTCTGTGTGTCTGCACAAGTTATTGGAGTGTATTTGAATGTACAAGAACTCCCACCTCGTTATACAAAAAGTCTTCATCAAATACTGGTGTCACGGAGAAAGCTGCACCCCTCGGCCCCTCGCATGTTCCCAGGCTGGTCGTCTCTCTAAAGAGGACGTGCCTGAAACAACAACCGTGGGTCCACAGTGAGAAAAAGGCCCCATGTGAGTGCAGATGCTCCTGACCCTCCCGAGCAAGTAGCCTCCCTTTCAACCGCGCTGCCGCTGACAAATTTATGAGCCCTAGGCTGACCCGCGGGCTGACTTTCCAAACATGATACTGACAGGAAAACAGTCGGAGATGGGAGGGATGGCGGGAGGCAGGGAGGAAGGAAGAAAAAGATGAGAAAAAAGAGAGAAAGAGAGGCAAGACATGTATATGATGTTAATATCAGCGGATAATACGTGTGTAATTTTATCAATTTTTTATCAACATTTTCTTTTACTGGCTTGAATGATTTTTGACTTGCTTTTTAAAAATGTTTAGACTCGAATACAAATTTGCGTGCTTTCCATTCCACTTTCCTAATTCAATACATTCTTTGCCAAAAGTGGTAGAAAACGGAGACAGTATTGAGGCCTCTAAGCACAGGCATCATCACAGAGAGACAAATAGGTTGACAGTAGAAAGTACAAGTGTGGAGAGATGATGAAACCGTACATTTCAGAAAGGAATGATAAAGGAATCAGGAGAAATAGAAATAAAATGAAGAAAGATGGTGTTATTCACATCTCACTAAGTACAGGACACTTATATTATATTATATGTCCAGAGGTTTGGGGTTTGACTCCCAATGAAGCCACCCATAAGAAAAATGTATACACTCCCAGTGCCGTGAGGCTTTCTGGATAAAAGGATCTTATCTCTAAGGATGTGCAGGGGAAACTCTGCCCAGTCCTTCCTCCTGTACGGAAACTTTCCACACCTCTGAGCAGCCGGTCTCCTGGATACCTTATCTGACTGAGTGTTTAAAAGTCCAGTATGAATCCTTTTCCAAGAGGAAGTCTCACATTTAGCTGAATCCATATACAATATGTTTCTCATTGCCAGTGCCTATTATTCACATACTGTACAATATGATCAGTATGCTCAGAATTGTACTTACCGTACACACACACATACTGTATATACTGTCTGAGATTAGCTACTGTCTAAGCCCGGCTGATATAATATAAACTCTGAGAGGAAAGTAACTGACAGTATTTTAATAACTTCACCTTCTCTCCCTGTTATATTAAGATATCGTATCTCAGTGGGCAGGCAGTATATCTTTTGGCCCAAGATCCCAGGTTGTGGTGAAGATCTAGATCTGAGCTATCAACTATTTCACTATTTGTTCAAACAGCTTGTAAAGGAACCCCATGTTAGGCAGACTTTATTGGTCATTTGAAACATCCATCACATTCTTCAGACTTCCTGGTTTGACTTGATCCTAAGACACTTAGTGTAGCTGTGCATGCAGAGTTTCCTCTTCAATGAGGGATCATCACCAGTATTTTGGGTGCTCTTACTTTCAGCGTCACCCCCAAGTAATGTGGTTTAGAACATCTGGCTGATCATCTGGATCATAATCAAGTTGTAATGAACAAAAATGACCATGTTCATCAGTCACTCTTCTACAGTCTTTCTTCTGTTGGATTTTGACAGATGATTATACTAAAACAAGATTTAAACCCCCTAAATAGGTTTAATTACACCCCAAAATAGAAAATGATAATTATAACATAATCAAGTACATGAACACACTAATTTCCCACTTTAATGACTTCCCCATCCATTTTAAAATACGTGTTTACAGCAGGCTTTTCAAACACTGCACTGACCTCGTGCTTAGTGCGCTGCATTATACATTTAGACAAAAGCGTTTAGGGAACAGTTCCCACTGGGGCACACCAGACTGAAATAACGCTCATCATTTTGAAATGTTGTTTCAATGTACATTTCTGGCTTTCAGCAAAAACTCAAATAACACGAAGAAAGCCAAAGTGCTCCACACTTTCATCTCACCAATATCGTGTTGACATTGTGGACAGATGTATTATTAGAAACATTGATTATTTTCCTCCTGATTTTCCTCGAGGCCCACCTGCTTTTTGAATATCCAGGTATCTGGTTACCGTCGCTGTTTTTGGAGCTGTGCCTGTGTGTAAAACAAGCAGTAGGTCTTACATGTAAGTCAGCCCAGGGGGAGATTGAAGCTGGCCCAGACTGATTTATCAGTGGATCATATGCTCTGTCTCTAAGCTGATGAAATGGGTTGTGGTCACCGCGGACTTTCCAGAGGGAATCGCACTGAGGCTCGACTGTCTTCATGACAGAGAGAGTGGAGGGGAAAGCAGGGCAGACAGAGAGGTGAGGATTGGGAGATATAGTGGTAGAGAGGGATGGAAAGATGTGCGGAGAGGCAGAGAAGGAAGAGAAAGGGAGGTGTTCATAGTGAAAGGGAGGGGAAACAGAGTACCAAACAGTATCACAGAGTGAGCTGGCCTTCTACCTTGTGGCTGTGGAATGCAAAGCCACCAATATTTTGACTTCTCCTTTGGAAACAGCTGTGTTTCCCTTTTTCAAAGATATTTTTTCCTTATTTATCGGATCCCTCAGGAGAGATTCATCTCCTGGCCCTGACACCGGCTTCCTCTTCTAAACCTGGGACCAGACCGGCTTAGCTCAGACACACACGTATACACACACACACACACACACACACACACGCACACATGCACACCTGCTGCCCAAAAGCAGACATTAACCACAGATCACTATAGCAGGCCTCTTTACTGCCTTTACTGCTGCACGTTGATAGAGGCACACGGACACATAAGACGCACAAAAATACGTGCCATCAGACAAAGGCACGCACACACACACACACTCACAGAGGCAGGGATGCAAACCACTACCCATAAAGCAACCACATAATAATGAATAAGCTACATGGTATACGTACCTACTACCACACACACACACACACACACACACACACACACACACAGAGACATGCCTGTGTGATCAGTCTTCAGATGGTTTGCCACAAAGCCTGACAACCATCATCCCTGTATTGACACAGCATACATTAAAATTGGCCAGAACCCACAGAAATGTTTTGTTTTGCTCAAAATGGACTCCCATCAAAAGCCACAGGAGTACATATCTGTTTACGGAATATTCACTTAGCGCTGAATGGTGGCGAATCTCTAAAGCAGCCGAGGGAGCCGTTTCTGAGAGGGTCTGTGGTCACGACCCAAGAACAAAGCAGTAAGTAAGCCGTCCTCTGTCATATAAATCGCAGAGGAAATGGAGCCGAACATCAAGGACGGAGAATCTTGCAGGAAGAAGGAACAAGATCAGAGGTTTTATTTTTTGATCAGACCCCCTGTATGCCATGGTCACTGATTTCCCCAATAAATACGGATTTTAATGGCATCTTAGAAAACTATTAAGGGTCTGCCTGTTATCCTACCATGGGGGATATCATGTTGTGACTTTATTTTCTAAATTCACTGATAGATTTGCAGCAACTGCTATTTTCTAGCAGAGAATCGTAGAACCAGACAAACCCTCCTCTGCTGGCCACCCAAATGTTTTCCCCTGTATCCTATAGCAACCAAACGACAGCAAATCTGACCACCTCTAAACAATATACTTTTTAGTGTGCAGTGTGGTGCGAGATTAATGATTCTGGTTTAGGCTTGTTGTTGTTAGTCGAATCCGTTAGACCAGTGTGCAGTGTTTGGTTGCGTTTATTTTCTTGTTCGTGTCTAAACAAAACAGCCAGTAGTATTTCTGCCAAATCAGCCCCCAAAGAGAACAAGATGTTGTATGAGGAACAAAATAGCCTCGCGCACCAAACTCCAAATTTTCTCAAATTTAAGTGCACCTCTAGTGCTGGGACCAAAATGGTCAGACAGAATCCAGATTTTTTGCCTGTTGCTTAAGGATTGTAAAGAGTAGAGATAACAAACTACACTTACTCCCCTTTTAAAGTAATTGAGTGGCTTGTTACTGAGCTTGGATTTGTGCCGTCTTGTGTAGTGCTCTTTCCACCACTGAGGATTTGAGAAGTCATCTTGCTCTTCCGTCCGCAAGACCAAGTCTTATGTGAAGACCGCTGATCTAAGTTGAAGCGAAGTGTAGGCCACCATTAGTCTGACCAGAGGCTGTTGTGACAGCTGCTCTACTGTAGAATTACATTTTTATTAACATCCCATAAAGGGGGAAAAAAAGATTTTCTGCGTTGTTTATTTTCCAGCTCATTTCAACCCTTATTTCATGGAATTTCCTCATAAATGTGAAAAAGATGTTGCGCCGTCTTTTGTTGACAGCTCATTGGCTCGAATTGGTGTTCAATGAAACGAACACTTGTTTTTCCAGGGGCTTTGGGGGAAATTGCAACTGGCCATTAATGTCAATGAGCTTTTCTCTGCAGCCATTTAGACCTGTAAGTGTTCAAACAGACACAAATGCTGTATAAAGATTGATTATATCCATGGGTGTAAAGGTAGAATGTGTACAAGGCTCCTCCCCTACACACACACCTGTTTATTCTTATTCATCCTTATATCCAAACTTGGGTCTCACCAAATGTGCTAAATAAACAAAACAAAAGACAAATGCCATATATTGTGTGTCACCCAAACGTTAGTATGCAGGACTTTGCAGCACATTAATCTGCAGTTTGAAAGCAACAATCTTTTGTGAAACACGTTGCTGCCATGATGACCTGGAAGCAATGCTTGCACATATAGTGAAGGCAAACTGGGCCCCTGAACTTTTACTCAAATGCAGGACCTCCAAATTTGTATCTTTAAAAAAAAAACACTAAGCCAAATAACATTCCTTACAAAACCCTAGTAAAGTGAGTTTCAAAAGGCCTCAGTTGCAAAAATGTAACAACTCATGACCTGAGACTTTCCATAACTTGAACTTTTACACGTTTGTGAGGTTTTGGCATTTGGTGCTTTTTACTTGTTTTTCACAAACCAGGATGTTTTGGAAATAAAAGATGGCTGTGGCCTTAAACATTCCTTCAAATCACTTACTTCTTTTGTGTCTTTGCTCTGCTGTGCTTGTTGTGGACTTTGATATTTGTATAATTGTATTTCATTTTATTTATAGAATAGTATTACCCTTTTATAGTACTTTTTTGCAGTGTATCCCTGATTTATTTAAATTCTTTGACATCCTTTTGTACACCTTTTCATGTCTTAGAGCTAATTGTAAGAGCTCCCCTAGATGCTTATTAGAGCTTTGGTGCTGTTGTTCGTCTAACATGCACATTTAATTAGTTTTGTTCATTGCGTTATTAGAGAAGTGTTTGTAAATGGTGTTTTTTTAGTGGTCTTCTTGTAATATGAAGACAGATTGGCTTGACAGTCACGATCAACAGAATTTCTCGCACTGCCTGGAATTTAAATCTGAGCAGAACCAAAATGTAATCAAATAAACTTCTTGCAAAACAGAGGAAACAACCTTATGTAATATACATTACCATTACCTTATGGTCCAATACATTACTGTGGTGGAAAAGGGGCTTTACAAGGCAAGTTAGTGGGTCCACATCTTAATCCTGAGTAATAGCGTTTGAAGAGATGGAATAAAATCTCCTACTGACACACAGGTATGACACATCCAGCTACCTGGAGGCC
Organism: Nannoperca obscura; assembly: GCA_036024295.1. NCBI lineage: Eukaryota > Metazoa > Chordata > Actinopteri > Centrarchiformes > Percichthyidae > Nannoperca > Nannoperca obscura. The sequence continues at coordinate 8,498 of JAVQJL010102139.1, forward strand.
AACTGGAGACTCAACAGAGAGCTGATGACTGCTACCACTCAGCTGTCAGTCCATCGATGAAAAATACTGATACTACACAGTCCAACAGCCATACCTCGGATATCTATCTGTTAGCAAAGCTCCAGCTGAGGAGCAATTACAGCAAATTATCTGCCTACCCCCGGGGTTAGACACACACATACAGACCCACACAAATTGTGCACTAGCTAAAAATCTCAAAACGACACAGATAAATGTGTGTCCAGACTTCATTTTATCATCTTGTATGGAATGCAGCACAGTGGTGATAGAGCTTGTGGTGGTGGGAACAAAAATCAAATACTCTTCCCCGGTCGATGTGTGCGAGTTTGTGTTTGTATGTGTCCTGAAACAGTACGCCTGACATTATGTGTCATGGTTTTGGATGGGTCTTTAGACAAACCCAAATGATTTTTCAAGGATTATATGGTGAAAAATGTGATTATATGGTTCAAATGGGGCTTTTGTTCCTGAGGATGTCTGTCCAGTGAGGTCATTGTGTACTGTAACCTGTGGGAGGTAATAGAAGAAGAGCAGCCTGGATATCCAGGCCAATGATGAATGTGTGTGTGTATGTCTGTGTCTGTGTCTGTGTGTGTGTGTGTGTGTGTGTGAGAGAGAGAGAGAAAGAGGAGAACATGCAGCCTAGAGTGTCAGGCTCTCAGGAAGTGCTTTATATAATATAAAATGTTACTTTGACAGTGCTATTAATCTTTTACAAGAAAATAAAGTAAAAGGAAATACATCAGTTGAGAAGTTTAATCTAAATGGGCATTTAATTGGGCACAAGTTAGTAGTTTTAATTGTAATTACAACACAGGTGTTCTGTGTTAAACATTTTAAACTTTTGCTTGCATCTAAACCTTCTGTTGTAGTTAGCGATTTATTTATATAGTCTTTGGGTCTAATGTTTCTGCATTGCATTTCCTAGAGATCCACTTCTTCCTTTTTGTTTATTACAAACAAAATAACATTAAACGCATCACTTCCTGTGCAACAGAGGAATTTTGCTAGGAAAGGCACTCCTAACATGCTGTTTTGAGCAGTAAACGTTCTGTTTTTGTGGCAGAATTACTTTTAATTATATAGAATTGTTGCACATTGTTACTTAATATTAATGTATCACTAACTGCCTGTCCTGCTGAGAATTAAACACATGTCCTGGTTGTTCCCAGCTGTCTGTCAGGAGCACATGACAGTAATTAGTAATGTGCTAAAATCACTGTACTGATTTCTTCTGGACACAGTAAAGCTATCTGCTGCTGTTCTGTGTTTGCTAATGGGGCTTGACAGTCTGCAGAAGGGCTGGTCTCACTGCCTCATATCCTCGCTATGGACCGATGCTCCTGTCTGTCCCTGAATTCTCACACCACGGACCCCGGGGACTGTGTGTGCATCGCAAAGTGTGTGTGGGAATGTTAGTGTAAGACCCTCTATTCTTTTCTTTTTTTTCTTGTGTGTGAGATCCAAGTGTGTGTTTTAATTCTTCACTTTGACATTAAAGTCTGTCCATGTGTCAGTGCCCATATGTGTGGAACTACCCTGCATGCATGTGTGTGTGTGTGTGTGTGTGTGCACGCCTGCGCCTGCGCCTACATGCATTGGACATTAGCTCTCGCTCTTGCCAGTGGCCCTTGACTGCTCCTGTGGCGCTCAGTGTGTCGGCTTTGATGCTGGGTCAGGGGAGAAGATCAGAGCACAGGATGAGTCTCCAAAGACACACACAAAACACACACACACACACACACCCTTGCTCAAAGTTAATGACAACTCCCAGCAGACCACCAGCCCCTTTCGTCCGCACCCCGACCCCAGGAGCTGCCTTGCCGGCTGCCTGACTACAAAGAGCCAAAACACTCAGCAGAATGAGGAAACAGCTCCTGGTGGCAGCCAAGCACAGTGGCAACACCCCAGGCAACTCACACCACTGTGTGTGTGTGTGTGTGTGTGTGTGTGTGTGTGTAGTGTAAGCTGCCAGTATTCATCTGCTTTGCAAAAACCAACAGCTGCCCCCGTGTTTTATCTTTCCACACGGCATCGATGCCAAAGGTTAAAGAGTTTGAAGCAGAAAATCTGGCTTGAGCCTTTTTTAGAAAGACTAGTGTTTACAGCATTAAGATTTCCACTTAATGAGATGTTTTTCTTATTACATGAAATAGTGGCGATTGCCAAAGAGTTGTGATTGTATCAACTGCAAAAGTTTCCTGTGAAAGTCAATATGAAGGGCCAAACCTTTAATTAGTTAGGATTTAACGATAAATGGAAAACATGGACATATCTGACCTATCCTCAGAAACCATCAAGTCTGAGAGAAAAACCAGACAGATTATGGGCTGTAATTACATAAACACAGATGGATTCTTCTCATGCCTTGGACATCCAGAACATTTTTTTATTGGTTTAGCCATCCGCAAATTCTTTAACAATGTTGACAGGTTCTTGGTGTGCACAAATCTAATTGAAGGGTGAAGGGATGTCTTCTTTTTTATTCTTTACTTTCTCTCGTTCACTTTCATTTTTCTCCCCCCCGTAGCCTCTCCTTCAGTGTGACGCATCATGGGTCAGAGGGAATAGTAAATTACAGATTTAATTAGAAAGCAGAGATTTTTACGAGGGTCTTTGGGATCCAGTTTTGGCATGCTCTACACATAAAACTCCCACACTGCTTGGTTATTGAGAAGATACTGAAATATTTGCTGTGCTGCAGAGAAAAGCTCTGCTTGTTTTACAGCTACACTGGATTCTTGTTCCCAGGTTAGTTCAACAAGGTCAGTGGTTCCGACTGCAATCATCCTATTTCTTCCAGGAGACACTGAGTGGGAAGCCTAAAACCAAACATGGCCTGCTACAAGGACAGTTAGTCAGCACATGAAGATGTCTTTTAAATCAAATTTAAACTGTACCTGTCCCACAAACTAAATGTCAACATGCACTCTTTCCTGTTGGGAGGAAGAGGAAGAGAAAACCCTGAGTTGTGTGGTGCATTGTGGGAAAGAGAGGGGTGGAACAGAGATTGACGAGAGTATCCTAGAAATTCCACCCGCGTTAGATTATTTTGTACCTCATGATTTACGTCCAATGCCAAGACCAACGTATGAAGTAACACATTCTTCTGGAAACATAAGGGTATGGAGCTTGTGGTGGTGTTCACCCCTCATCACAAATCTGCAATCAATGTGCAAGTTTTTATTAAGCATAACTACATTCTTTCCCTGACCTTAAACATACTGTAATTGCCATGAGGCCGCAGATATTATAGGAAGCGATAATTAAAAAATGTTGGCATTGAACATAATCCTGGGCATTGCACAATCATCCAAGATCGGATAAGATTATCTGATTTGATTCCATACACTTACTGTGAACTCAATGTACTTTTTAAAGTGGCATAAAACAGCATAAAACCGGCTCAGGGTGCTACTCTCTGAGGTGAAGGGACTTGCATGTGTGTTTTACATGTGTGCAACTGTAGGATGATGGAAATAACCCTGTTCACATTGGCAGTATGATCCAAATCTCTCTGTTTGTCATCAAACTAAAATTTCACTTACGGTTCTAATGAGACTATTATTTGGGTCACAGGTACTCACAGGTACTTTTTTTGTAATCTACAAGTAGTGTTTCCAGCAGAAACACTGGAAAAATATATCAGCATTGAGATACACTCAGAAGATGCACTTTTGATTAGGAATCTAAATGCTTAAAGATTGTGGACTTCCTGTTTCTCAAACACTGTGTCACTTACCTTTTCTGGTGGTTCCTTGCATAAGCCTCAACGCCACAAAGGAAAAGTTAATTACTTATCTAGCTTTGAGCCTAAAAGCTTTCAGTAATCCCCTCTTTAAAATAGATAGATATCTGACGACATAATTACCTTTGAGAAAACCATCCTTAACATTCCCTTTAGTTAATTTTACCAACTGAATGTTGATGAAGGGCGAGAGAGTATTTTGGTGAGAGAAGGTGGTTGTTGGTTGTTTTGCTCTGAGGTTGTGGGACTTGTGAGAGAAAGCTGGAGGGATTTGATGCAGGCGGCTGTTCGCCAGCTGTCCCTCTGAGGTATTGGCTGGAGTGTGAGCAAAAGCACTGACCACTGACCACAGACAAGTCAGCCTGTCAACCACCACAGGGCCTTACCTGCACAGTCTGGCCTTTTCTGCTTCACATCAAAGACCACTGCTATTCTCCTCCGTTAAACTATTTTTCTAGTTTATTTCCTGTATCTTTTAAATGTGTCTGTCTTCCTTCATCGTCTCCTTTAATCCCACTCTCTGCTCTCTTGTGTTTCTGGTGCTTGTCCATCATTCCTACCAAACAAAGTTTTAACATGTTACCAACAGTTCTTTATTTTTACTCCAGAGGTTGCTGTTATCAATCACTGTCAGATACATTTTAGTCTCTTGTTCGTGTTCACCTGTTTGCCTGCTCATCTGCCTGCTTCCCCCTGCACAGACAGCCTTCTGGCTCCACGTTTCTCTCACTTATCTTTCTTTCTGCACCGTTTCCCTTTTTCCTTCCTTTTGCTTCTTAAAGAGGCATGCGTCTCAAGTTTAGAAAACGCCAGCTTGTGTGATTGTAGTTCTTCCAAAGCTGAGAGTTCTGACATTAATGCACAGGTGGAAACGAGAAAACAGCTCCTATCAAATCGTCCAAGTGAATCTGCGAATCGTCCATCTCACTCTCTTTCTGTCACTGACTATCTTCCTCTCTCCTCCTCTCATTGCATCCCAGACTCTCTCTTTCCCTTTTTCCCTCCGTTTTGGTCCCTTTGGTCTATCTATCTTCCTTTCTATGACAACTGACTGTCTATCTTTATCTGGTCCGGTCATCTTTTCCACGTCTCCCACACTCATTTTCTTCTCCTGTGTTATTTTAATGGACTTTTTTTATGACACACAATTATTCTTTTTTTTGTGTGTATTGCTGTTTTCATTTTTCATTTTATTTCATTTATATATCCAGTTTGATACATAATTCACAAAACACTTTCATCTCTTCCAAAAAACCCTTAATCCATTTCCCTCTCCCTATCATTTCTTCCTCTTCCTGTTTCTCTAAATCTTTCTTTCACTACTTTTCTCTCATTCTCTGTCTACCGTCTTTCTTTGTTACATTCTGTCTTTCTCTACCTATATCATCATTTATTACTTTCTCCTCTCCTTGTTCTTCCTTTTCTTTCTCTTTCTGTCTCTTGTGTCTTTCTGTTTCTCGTAGCAGATTAAATCACCCACAGTGAGTTATCTGAGAAATTCCCAGCGATTGTCAGGTCTTCTGGTTAACTGTGGCTGCCTCTGTGTGTGTTCAAGCGAGGGAGAGTGAAAGAGAAAATAGTTGACTGTTTAAATGAGCTGCAGATTAATATTTACACACATGACACATAAACACTCTTTTCCTGCGGTGTCTGTCGAGCCCTGCATGCACCAAATCACTAAAATAGTCACTATTTTCCCATCTTTAAAATCACTCTGAATGAATTCCTCTCTGAATCATCCAAATCGAAATCCCTTTTCCCTTCTGTGTGTTCCTGTCTCAAAGCTCACGTCATTGTAGATTAGCACAGAGGTTACGGTCCCTGTATGCGTCGTGTGAAGACTTCCCTTTGATTTCAGATGTGAAACCTCTGTGGATTTCAATTGAATTTCAAGCTGAAATGGTGGAAAAGCAGCTGGAAAGCTACTTAGCCGCTAACGGTGAGGGTCCCAGGTCGCTTAGCAGACGACTGCAGTGATAAAGCGTACGATAATGAGATGTGAGACTGTGGCTGTCTTCATATTTCATAGTTTTAATTGTTTGTCTTCATCTGGATGCCATTCAAAACGACTCCCCTCTCTGAGATAAAAAAAAAAAGATTGATTTGAACTTGAACAGGCTGGTGAGTTGTTTAGTGAACTCAGGAGTGCCATTTTGTTTGGATGTGGGGAAAAGAAATGTTAAAAGAAATGTAACCTGTGAATTTCATTAAGGTCTAATGAAATCAGTGGATACATTTTTTACCTCACTGAAATGTTTTTTCTCCTTGGTTGATAATTTTGTAGATTTTGTAGCATTTTTCCGGAAATAGTATAAGAAGTTGCCAGTTTAATTCTGGGACCAGGCTGTTAACACCCTTGCTGCTTCCCTGGAGCTGTGGACTGGAAGACCACAGCTATACGGGTTAACGCCCAGTTTGTTTACTGGACTTGTGCTTGCTACACAAAGTTTTTAAAAAGGCAGCGGAGTGTACTAATGCTGCGATCACATCATCATATAAACAGTTATTATGAGCAAGCTCATTCATGTCAGGTTACGAGTTTTCTCACAGCTGCTATATCTATCACTCAGCAAACTCATGGCTGCAAAGCATTTATTGCTGGCTGTAACTTCTGAACAAAAACACAAATTAAAGGGGCACTCCAGCAAATTTGTATTTTTTCTGTTCCATTTTTCAGAAAAACTGTCAAAATCATATCAACAGAGGTAGAGATATACAGATTTTTAGTCCATGTGGGACAAGATCCAATAACACTGGGTCCTACATTTCCCATAATGCAACCAAAAACCCTCCCTGCCAGGGAAATATTTCAAACCTTACAGTTTAAAAATTATAATTAATTCCAATTAACACACACAAGGATTTACCTTTGTTTGGTATGATGATTTCTGTAGTCAGGTGCCTGTTATTTTGTTCATTTGAAATACAATGCATTGCAGCAGTTGTAATAAATATTTGATACATGTGAAACTCTGCCTGACCTTCTCACCACCCACAGTCAGTTTATCAAAGAGTTTTCTTGCCAAACGTCAGTCGATTCATAAATAGGGAATATAAAATTTCAAGCTATTGGTCTTGAAGCCCAGGGCTGCTGAAGGGAGTGTTGTAAAGTCATTTAGAGTACCATGACCTCTGCTTAAGTCCTCCACACAGACACACAAGCTTAGCTGATCTAAGCTGGGGGGGGGGGGGGGATAGTGTGGCGTGTGGGCAGCTTGTGGAGTATGATGATGAAATGGTCAGTGTCACATCTGATAGAAGTCACAGTGATGCTGATGTGAATAACATCTCATTCTCTATAGGTGGTTTCCTTTGTTTCAATGGTAAGTGGAGTACAGAGAGGCAGAACTGGCTCAGACTTAAACTGTGAGGCTTAATTTATTGTAATTTGTTTTGACTAAGTCACAGCAATATGCTTCAGACTGATTTTCCTCAGTAATGCAGTGAAGTTAAAGAGAGACGCCTTCCCTCCCTGCCTTTTCTGCTCAGTTTGTTACTTAAGTCCATTATTTATGTAATTCGGAAATGTCTGGGGATGAGGGGAGCTTTGACCTTCCTGGGTGTGGGTACGAGGTGGGGCTGGCACTTTTGGGAGAGTCTGATTGGTTCCAGTGTTCTCACATCAACACAATTTTGTTTTCGGCTATGACTCTGGGAACAAAATGTGTCATTCGTCCATTATGGGTGGGTCCCCACATCATAAAATTACCAGAAAGTTTTAACAAGCCTGGCTTAGGTACAAAAATGTAAATTCTTCTTACCTAAGCTTTGGGCTATAAATGTATACAAATTATTCTTAAAATGTAAAGAGTTAAAAATATTGGCTTCATAGACTTTATTGACTACCTCAGATTTATACTGTCTTAAATATGTCTGAAACTGCTGGATACACACTCTTTACGTAGAAAGAAGGAAGTGTATGTTTCTTCTCATTTATCAATTCAAGCAGTATCTTCATATTAGTTAGTAATCATTTTGGGCAGTATCAAACTGTTGCTTCTACTAAACTAGCCATTGCAAAACAATGCCTTTACAGACTAAAAACATCAAGCGAACAGACATGAGACAATCTCCTCATCTAACTCATCAGAAAGGAAAATGAGTATAGTTCCCAAAATGTCAAACTACTCCTTTAACTAAAATCCCGCAGGGTGGAGCAGCTGCAGCAGCAGTAGTAGTAGAGCCTAGATGTAGGCAAATGCATGATGTTGAACATTTATGTTTGGTCCCACTGAAGGTGAAAAACTGAGGCGGTAGTATACATCTATGCAGCTCTGGTTCCCAGTTACTCTGGACTTAACAGTCTGTGGTGGTGAAACCGCAGCCTGTTGAATCTCAATGCACTGAGTGGAAACTAGAGCGGAGATGATGATAGAGTGTAGCATATGACAAAGTAAGAGTGTGATGGAGCAAGAATAGTAAGAGTGTGTTGATGTGTGTTTTGGGTACTCAAGCAATTATGTTACTAGTTTTTTTGTGTGTTTTGCAGAATATAGCACATATTTGAGGCTTAGTATTTACCGTTTATGTCTGCATGGGTATTTCTGTACCCGACCTTCTAATTGCATTCGACATGCCCCTCTTTATTCATTTCCCTCTTCTCACTCTGTGTCCATTGACATACTGACTCTGCAGGCTCTTTTCTGTGGGAGAAAAACCTCCAGCTGAGACTTGAACCAAATCCCCGGAGAGCACGTTATCATTATGGTGCATATTGCACTTTAAAGCATAGGAGGGAGCTCATTTGTTGGTTTTTGAATTTTCATGCCGTCAGAAGTGGTCACAGAATGTCTCTAAGTTTGCTGCCGCCGAAAAAATCATGGGCTTTTGCTTCGGACTGATGATAACAGGGGTTTATTTAGGGAAACTGGAAGCCACGAAAACCTATTAAGTATAAATCACGTGATCGTTTTAAAGGCTTGTATGGTTGACCTCTGTGAAAAGGATATCCGCTCATCACTCACAACTGTATATTTACACTGAAGCCCTGTGTGTAAATATGCAGTTTTACCCTATTTGTAGAAAATGCATCATAAAAGTAAGACAAACCACAGTAAAGGGTGAAAAGCAGATCAATGAAGTAAATATTGAAATTGCCCATGTACAAATCTAATAAACACATGATTTATTCTGATGACTAGAACTAGAAAGCTTGCATACCAGTATTTAACTTTAAGAGTTTTCTTTCTCTTTGTATTAACTGCGCCGGTCTCTTTCTCTTTGTTCATAACTTTATGATCCTGTGTGTGTGTGTGTGTGTGTGTTTGTGTTTCCATCCCACAGTGGAGTACGACAGGGAGCTCTCTTCACAGCGGCGTCACCACAAGGAGTTTAAGTTCAACCTCTCACAGATCCCAGAGGGCGAGGCCATCACCGCGGCAGAGTTCCGCCTCTACAAGGAGTGTGTGAGCCGCGCCTTCCGCAACGACACTTTCCTACTTAAAGTCTACCAGGTGGTCAAGGAGCACCCTGACAGGTAACCCACACACACACATAGAGATGAGCTTTTAACAGGAAGATAACTGGTTTGAATCCCTGCAGAGAAATGCAGGGCGGGTCTCTCACTTCCTTCAACAACCTCTGCTAAACCCTGATTTCCCCAATAATGTTTGGTTATTTTGTGTGTATGTATCTGCTTCTACCAGAAATACATACACAAAACCATCTTTACAATTAAATTAATTACAGCATTATATGTATTTCTACATACTTTAAAAACATACTTTGTGCAACATGTCCAATAAATTTGGAAAAACAATCATCATTGTTTGAAAAATGAATTTCGGTTTTTATCTTACCAATCAAAATATTACATGGTTTGCCGTTTGAAAAAAAACTAAACAACAGAGAATAAATTGAAAATCACATCGTCTTCCTCCAGACTGACGGTCCAGTTTCAACATTAACACTAAGATTCTCAGATCAATTTTATACAACATAATTCTCTATCATATTTATAGCCATCTTGAATGCTCACACGGTTTTTATGTTCATCAATTTATATAAATTTCCCTGTAATTCAACCGGACACATTTGGTGTCTTACGAGGCTTATTGAGTGGAATACAAAATAAAGTTGTGTGGATTTGAACAGTGCTTGGCCATGCATCATCATCGTGCGTGTGCAGGTTTGCAGAGGGGTTGCACTGTGGTTGTACAAGGAGGGTCACACAGGGCAAATGATAGAATGATAGAGAGATAGAGATAGAGTTAGACTCTGGGCCTTTGCCATGTTTATATTGTAAAATCAAGGAAAACCACATCTTACAGAAATAGCACAGCTTCGAAATCCTCCCGCCCCCCGAATGAGCACAACTAATGCCGGGGCACATAAACATCCAGTAAGATTTCTGAATGATATTTGTGTTTAAGTCAAACCTGCCCAGCGAGAACCAACTCTAACATGAGAATTTCTGACATACATTTTTAAGTCACCCAGTATGTTTTTTTCATGAATACACTTTAAAGTAACTTTCTCCTTCAAAGCTTGACGTACGGAGGGCTTGATTAATGCACTTGATGAATATATTATGTTGTGTTAAATATCATCAAGAAACAAAACCCCTTAAGGTGCAGTCTCTAACAGCAAATGTTTTCACACTACAGACCGAGGCTAAAGCTGATCCACTCGTTTAAGCACATCAGCTATAGATGTTGGCAAAGTATATTTTTCTGTCTGTTAAAAGGTTTCTTTGGGTATCAAGAGCTACTTATTTGCTACATTCCTTTATCCCTACAATGGGTGGTTTGTGCTCTCCAGCCTGGTGGTAAAAGCCTTTTATTTCTGGAGATATGTGGAGATTAAAGGGCCCATATATCTCCAATTTCTGTGTTATTGTAGGACAGGATTTTTACCTTGAAGAAAATTACAGCCTGGATGGTGTGCTTTCAGGTGGAGAACATTTGCTCGTGCTGTGTTTGTGCTTCGTAGGAGTGAATTCAAGGTGCGACATGCATCCATTGAAAATAAATCTGTGACATCTGTACGACATGAAAGTTGGAACTGCTTTGATCTCACATTATCATCTTCATCCTCCTCAATGCCGACAGTAACATCTGAGGTGTGACGGTTTCTGTGAGAAAATTCTGTTAAGTCTTTGCTGTTGTTTTCCCCTTATTTTCTCCTTTTGCAAAACTGGACCTTTTGTAATCGCCCAATCAGTGGGGAGCCCATTAACTTTGCGTGCCCCTCCTTCCCGTAAAATCCCGACTGCTGTTTTGACTCTAAGACGTAATGATAGAGCACATAATTAGCCTGACACACTTTGTACTTTTCATTTGATTGGGGTGGTTTCGCTAACAGCAGGCAAAGAATGTGAGAGATTAAAATGCCAAAAATGTGGCAGGCCTGACATCGCGTTGAGAAAGAGCAGGTTGGTGGGAAGACTGTTTTTAACTGACCAAAAACCATTCATTAGCATCTTGGCAGCAATTATACCAGATGATTTAATTTAATTTTACACGTACTCCTGCTAACAGGAATACCGCCTTTATTCTGATTCAGATCCAGAGTTAGGATCTCCTTCTTGCACTGAAAACCTCTGCGTCCTCTCCCTCCAGATGTCCTACTTACCTGTTGCTTTTACAATCTTACGAATGTGCCTTGTCACCAGTTTAAAAGATGAAAGCACATTAAATAACCAGGCCAGCTGTGGGCTACACTCTCCCACCTTGCGTTACAGGTTTAACAACACTCACTGACAAGACTTATAAAGGAGATTTATTGTAGCAAAAAACACAACTGTCACCTCTGACCTTATTATTCCAGTTCATTTAAGCAGTCAGTCAATAAGAAGTTTTACAGTAAGCTCTCAGTAGCCTTCGCACTGCAGGTGGCTCTCTGATGGACCCCCTGCCGTCCTTTGTCAGCCGAACAGCAGCTGTGGCGATGAGGCGGAAACATTGGTACACTGGCCCACGCTGTGACAAATGTGTGAACTTAGCAGTGGGGTAGTGTGTGTGTGTGTGTGTGTGTGTGTGTGGTGGAAAACAATGAATAGAGGCTCATACGGAAGCTGTCAGAAACACTCTCATTAATGATCAATAAAGAGGGTCTGCTGGGGCATGGCTGCAGGGGCATTCTCCGAACACCTGGATTATTGTGAGGCTTTGATGTGGGACAGACCCGACGCTGTGTTATTACTACTGTAATGGGACAGTGGGAGGACAGGCCCTCTTCACTCACTCACACTCTGTCTTTTCCTCCTGGTCTCTTTTCATTCATTAGTCCACAGTTGTAGTTTAGTGGGTCATTTTCTTCCTCCCCCGTTTGACACATTCTTCCATTTTGCAGTCTGATTTCATTCACACAAAATATTGTAAATGATATTAACATGCCTGTAGCCTGATACCAAAGATTTAATTCCTTCCTTTTTCCTGTCCCTCAGAGAGGTACGCTGTATGGTCAAAGCCACAGTGGAGTACAATACAGTGTATCCCAGCATTTTCTTTTAAGTGCAGCTATCCATCTTTCTGTCACTCTGTTATGATACTGTTACCCTGATACTAACCAACGGCTCCTGTGTTTCTCTTGGTTTCTTAAAGAGGTAGATCGCTCCTCTGGTGTTCTGAGCTATAATCACACTGTGGCATACGTAGATTGAATGACTAAAGCAATAAAATACAGCATTATTTTCAGTCAATCACACTAAACACCTTTTATTAGTTTTGTGTATGTTTCGTTTTTAGCCAGATTTGTGCATTGACTCGTTATTTCTCTCCATGCGAGTTGTGTACTTTGCTACGTAACTGTCATTTTTCCTCTTTGGTGATTACCTAAATGTGTCTGCCCCTCTCTCTCTGTTTCACAGACTCTTCTTATATCTTTTGCACAAGTAATAACCAGATAAACTACTTATCTTATCTTCTCCAACTAGTGCTAAAGCACTAGGCGTGGCTTTTTTCTCTCCTACCCATCATCTTTTAATTAGTCTTACATTGCAAAAATGAACCCAAAACAAGTTTCCATGGCTGATTACCGTCACCCACCGCTGACACAGTCAAGTCACAAAACAATATTATTATTTATGATCCAAAATATCTTTCTTATGCATCATCTCCCATGTTCTCCTCAGAGAGGCAGATCTGTTCCTGCTGGAGTCTCGCAGGCTGTGGGCTGCTGAGGAGGGCTGGCTGGAGTTTGACATCACTGCCACCAGCAACCTGTGGGTGATGAGCCCGGTGCACAACCTGGGCCTGCAGGTCAGCGTGGAGACCAACAGCGGTAAGAGATTAGAACACACAATAAGACTGAATTTAATTTGGGCAAATCAACACAACCGGAATATTGTCTCAATGCCGTGTCGTTTGAAACAGGGCAGAGCATCGGCTCCAAGGAGGCGGGGCTCGTGGGGCGTAACGGTGCCCTGGAGAAGCAGCCTTTCATGGTGGCGTTCTTCAAAGTCAGTGAAGTGCATATCCGCACCGCCCGCTCCGCCGGTGGAAAACGACGCCAGCAGAACCGCAACCGATCCTCACAACCAGGGGAGGGATCCAGAGGGCAGGGCCCAGCAGGTACACAGACACTGAACCTTAACTGACCTCATCAAACAGCACAACAGTGAACACAATCAGACACAAAACTGACCTCAAGCTAACCTCACTGCCTTCGTAACCTGTTTAGATCAGTGGATGGTACCATGTGTTTGAAGTATTCCTTTTTCAGACACTGAAAATTGGACCGGACTTCATCCGGATCTCTCACTAATCAGCCCCCGTCAGATGAAAAGCCTCTCCCAAAGTCTGTTTTTACTGTAGTTTCTCTGCATGCAGTGAAGTGTTTCCTGAATCCTGCATCTTAAGCAGGGAATATAGTTTTTCTATATACTATAACTATATAAGATATTTAAGTTATAACGGGGGTTTCTGTGTCACCTGACCATACAGGTTGAGCTCGAGAGTTAAATGGTGGGTTTGGCTGGAGATTTGAGCTAAAAATACTTTATAGTAAAAGAGAAAATGCTAAAGCAATGAGATAAATGGGTGGTGTTAGGGAGACAGCATAGAAGAGAATGGGGTTTAAGAATTTGGGGTCAAACTGAAGATTTTAGACAACACATGAAAACAGTGGACTAATGAATATTCAGTGATTTATGACTCAGACAGCAAATCCGTCTTGACAGGTGACCTCATACCCTGAGTCTCCTCATCAGTCCTCCCTGCTTCTCTTCCTGCTCAGCAGATGATGTAATGAGCAGGTATAAACCTGATGTTATGTGCTCTGCAAGCTTTTCAAATTAAATCAAACCCTAATCCGCCCACCTTTCACCTGCTGTGTAATTTTGGCCAGACTTTATAGTGCGTAGAGCTAAGCCGCTCCTGTGAGGCTTCATTGTGTGACTAGTGCAGTACATAAAGCTAGCGCTCAGTGAGCCTGCTGTTAATGTCGGTCTGATTCTTGGCTAATTTGACAGATGAAGCCTCATGTTAATATTAAGCCTTCACAGCTCAAAGCTTTGACTTTACGCTATTTCCAGCCCTGTATGCAGCGGTAAACCATGTCTATATATTTTAAGTATTGGCGGTATTAGAAAAGCTAATGTATTCCAACTTCTCTGTCCAACATTTTCCATGTTTTTCTTGCTTTCTGCAATATCTGCGCATGGCAGCTAAGGTTAAAGTAACAGAAAGATTATGGCTGTGGCAAATAAACTACAGTGCGGTTAAGGTTAGGCAACTAAAACACTTATTGGGGTTTAATGAAAGATGGTAGTTACGTTTAATAAAAAGGCGACTGCTGCTTCTTGCACCTGCGCTGAACACTGGCATTGGACATACAAACATACTGTATATATGAACATTATAACTTAAATTGGTCAGACTATATGAATGTACATAGCACATACAGTAGTTAAATATGTCATAGAGCTGTGTATCTGCTGATTCAGGTAGCCAGAATTGTTTGGCCCAACAGCGGCCTAAGCTCTGCACACCTGCTTGCTGAACTCATGTCAGACCTGTGATAAATGACGTGCGAGCCCAAGTATCCTGGGACTGATTCCTGGGGCTGAGACTGGCCCAAAGCTAGCCCAAGTGCCGCTAACTGGAGCTGAATTTCAGCCTGAAATGGCTCAAGTCTGCGTCCCCCCCCAAAAAAAACCCCTAGGCTAAATCTTGTCCAGAGTCGGCTCACGTTTGGTTGTGTGGTGCCAGAACACAGCTTAGCGCACTGACACACAGCTGAAAATGACTTGGCTGGCTACCTGGGAAGCGATTTACCTCTGCTTTGCTACTTTTGCTGGCCCGTTTAATGGCTCTACCATCTGCATGGTATACAGAAGTATTTGTGGGACAAGTTGGGTTTGTTCTCATTACTACTCTGAAAATCCCTTGCTGAGATTTGGTAGCTCTGTTTCCTCTTTATTCCTCTAGTGCATCTCCCTCACTTTCTCAGTAGGTTACAGTGAGCTGTTAACACGAGAGGTTGTAAGTTAAATTCCTGCTGGGCTTCTTCTCAGTAATTGCATTAGATGAAAGCTTTGGCTTACATAACAGAGAACAAAGACTCATCATTTGTTATGCTACAGGACAGTTGGGGTGTACCACATGTTCACTTTTGGCTCCAGACCTGTGCTCTTCTCTACCCAGCTGTCTTTGGCTTTAGAAGTCCTAAGATGTCTTAAGACTTTAAGTCAAAATGTTGATTCTGGGGTCCACTAGTGAATCAGAGGGCGAGGGTGCACACCATGTGCTCACAATGTGGGATAGCGTTTCTGTAACGGTTGTCATCTTTGCTTTCTTTCAGTATAAAGAAGGAATATTTTTGTCAAATGTAAATACATTTATAATGAAAGAAATAGTTCGATGTTAATAAACTGTCTTACTTCAATAAGCACACTGTGAACAAGGCAGGTTGGCAGGACTCTGCTTTTGTGTCCCAGACTATATCAGGAGAATGAGAAAACCTTCTCTGAGGTGAATCTGCTCAAATATCTGCTCTAACAAGGACAATCTGTTAAATATGCATCCTGGAGGATTGGACTTTAAATAACCCAAAACATCAAGACCTCTCCGCCTCGCCACTCGGGACGACGGGGAGTGTAAATATTTAGATCCTACACAGGAAGCAGGGAGGCCCCCCTCGCGACAGCCGAGTGTCCACGGCCAGCAGAGGACTGCTGGGATTGGACGGGATGGGAGGATCCATGAGGAATTCAGGAGGGCATATGGTTTCAATACCGCATCACTCACTCCAGAGACAGGGAGGAGGACAGGATGGATGGGGAGAGCATCCGTCTTGTTGAGCGCTCATGGGGAGAAACAAAATGTAGACGTTGTCCCCCAGTTTCTGTTTGGCACAGAGCTACAGTACATCAGTTCAGGCCACCACAGCTCCAGCTAAAAGGAGTATTTCACATATAATTGAACCTGATACTTTTTTTCCAGAAAAAACACGAGATCTAAGGCCGGAAGGCAGCAATGTGTTTGTTTTTAATTGCTCTAGTGTGCACTAGCTTCCACATAGCAGCTTAAAAAAAAAAAATTCAGCATGAGTTACTTTGCTCTGTGTGTTTTCTAAAAATAGTTTCCTACCTCTGCCCAAACTGCACACTCCTGAGCTGTGTGGTTAACCACTGCACTCATTTTACTGCATCTTTTTTATCAGTTTTGAACCATTTTGTCCTCATTTTAAATATAAGAGCTATTTTTTGTCAATTTTCATTTAGATTTAATAAATACTACTTTTGCTTTGTCATAAATTACTAAAATGCCTGCTAAGGATATAAAACAATCTTTAAACTATAAAACTTTATTTTCCCTGCTGTGTCCCTGTGAGGCCTTGGGCCTTGTTACTTTTTCATTTTCACAACTTTAGAGAGTGGGATTTAAAACGTGATATTAAATGGCTTCCAGATGACAAAAGAGGACAAATCAAGCCAAATAAATTTCGGCGGGATTAGCTTTAAGATAATGGTGTGATTACATGTGTAATAAATCATTTTTGTTTTTCACATTTCACTTACAAAAGCAGACAGTGTGAGAGCAGACAGATTAATGTCTTGTTTTCTTATTTATTGGGCAAATTACTCTTTTTCGTTTACATTTGGAGTTATAAGACGGATGCATGAATATTTTTGTCAGCTGATCTTTCCACCCCCTCTGGGTGTGCCTGATGTATGCACAGTGGAAAATGCTGCCGTGTACCTTGCCAAAAGAACAATACAACACCTTTAAAGGTAATTTGGGGTTTTGTGGGCGTAGAAGGCCAGGAGGTAATGGCAGTCGGGTTGGGCTCTGGCTGTGGGGGAAGTTAACAACCATCCGGGGAAGGAATATCACGTCCCGGCGCAGCTCAGGCGGCCTGTAATTAGGCCTAGCCAGTCATTAGCTGCACAGCTAAACGTCTGACCACGCTAACAGTATCTCTTAAAGAATTATAATAACACGGCACTTGGCCAGCAGTGTTTTTTCATCTGTCTCTCCTCTCCTCCCTCCTCCTCCTCATTCTCCTCGCTCCCTCCCCACCCGACCTCCTTTTGTTTACCAATGGAGTAATTAGATATGGCGGAGCTCCCTCGCAGGGTTTAATAACCTCTGTGATGAAAGACAGGAAGAAAGATAAACTTCAGTAGTAGTGGTTGGAGGGAGGGTAAAGAGGGAAGCAACGTCAGGGACAACAGTGACATTCTTCTTTCATGTCTTCATGGCCATGGGGACTCTCTCCTTCCTTCTTCCGGGTTAAGGACCCAGATTTAATTTTAAACATTGGGCCTATACAACCCAAGTTTTCTGTCACCACCACCTCTATGGGAGTTGTTGTAATTGCTACTGTAAAAGCTGCAATCTTTTCTCACTTTTGATTTGAGAAATTGCTACAGCAAACTATAGAATTACAGTGCAGCGGTTTGAGAGACTGTGGCCTGCTGGGGTTGAAATGCCACTCGCACACACAAAAACACACTTCCTATGCCAAATAGCCAGGCTACAACGTCTGAATTGGCACCATTTAATTCTTGTATTTTTGGAACATGTGATAAATATAATTTATAGCCTTTTCCTCCTGACATGAGTGCTGGTGAAAGTGTTTCGGGGGCTCAATGAATGGCAGGTTGTGTAGCAAAGGGTTAATATCAGCCCAGGTCTCCTGCAGTACAGTATATCGAAAGTCTCAGTGTTAAAGAGCTACAGTGCTTAGGTTCAGTAAGGAGCAGTGTTTGGGGAACCGGCGGCTGCTGCCCTGCCTCATTGAATTCAATGGGAATCGGTTTTAGTGGAGAGTTTGTCAATGGTCAACATGGTCAAATGGATGCTTGTCTACTCACAGAGAAACATTTCCAGGTTAAACACTGTTAGGTCAGCTGCTGTACTGGCTGGATTCGCATTACAACGTCAATAAAGGAAATCCTGCTTCCATTTGACGTTCATATATTTGGTCCTGACAGCAATGCAAGAAGCAGTTGAAACTAGAAATCGGGGTTTGATTCTGTGGGAGCAGCCGATGCTTAAAGGAATTGTCTGATATTTGAGGAAATATGCTGTTTGCTTTCTTGTCGAGAGTTAGACAAAATTGATACGACTCATGTCTGTCTGTTAAGCATAAAGCTATAGATAGCAGCTGGTTAGCTTAGCTTAACTTTAACCACAACTTTTTTTAAACATTGGTTTTTGTACAGATAAAATATCAGATCATAAAACCATCTGAATTATGTTATTTCTTTTTTATATTATTGTTTTTATTTATGTGCAAACGATTCTGCTGGAATCCTCACAAGTACACTGTCAAGTAGTATAAAATGACTATACTATGTAGAGTTTTTCACACTCTCCGTCCCACCTCTGCTCTCTGTCAAGGAAAGGAAAAAGAAATGAATAGAAGCCTCATGGGAGCCGGAGCTCAGCGGTAGCTGTGTGGCATTACATTTTTACAGGCAGGAAGGGGAGATGTGGTTTATGGGCACCACAAATCTGGGCCTTTACACTCAATGAAAGCCCACAGTAAATATCAGCTTTATTCCTCTTAAAGAGCCCCACATACTGTAAATGCTGATGGCTTTGAAGGCTAAGAGGTGCAAAGAAAAAGAGTTGTGTGTAGATGCATGTGTGTGTGAGAAAGAGAGGAAAAGGGAATATGTTGCTAAATACTATACATTTTGCTGCACAGCATGCATTAGCTGATAAAATGACAATATCTCAGTATTCTATCCAGATGTGTTAAACCCCTTACATTTACTGCTCCTTGCACACTATGTGTTGCATGTGTATATTCTGGAAGCAAATAGAAGAATACACAGTTAATTCAAAAGTGTTGGAACACTTCGTTTTGATAGTACCTCTCTGTCTCAGCATGCAAATCCTCTGGCAAAACTAGGAGGTGCGTGCAGACTGGATACTAGAGGAAGAAATCTAATGAGACAATCAGATTTTCAATTCAATTCAATTCAATTCAATTTTATTTATATAGCGCCATATCATAACAAAGTTATCTCAGGGCACTCAATCACATGGAGCCGGTCGAGACCAACTTCCACACACACAAAG